>JARHVA010004793.1:1217500-1433391 GCA_037957365.1 Torreya grandis
ATAACCTTACAAACCATTTCCCTAAGTTTTCAATAATTTACAAAATAAAATTTGCTTGGGTGTCTTTTGTCCCATATCCCCTATGCCACCAAAAAGGGGTTAATCAAATCCAAACAAACTTTGCATAATTAGATACAAATAAAATGGATTAATGACATCTTAATTTTTAATAGATTTAAAATTATCAAGTTAAATTAATATTTAATCATAACTTCGCAAATCACAATTTATCTTGTATACCAGTTTGATAGATATTAACATAGTAATTAAGCATACTAGGGTTAATAAATTTAAAAAAAAAAAAAATACATATTAAAATTGGTTTATAAAAATCATAAAAAGTACATGACCCATAACTAATGCATATCATTCCATAAATACCAACAAAAATAGCTATATAAGAGCAATCACACCATACTTATAAATTATGAAAAACACCAACATTTAAACATGCAATGTGCAAGCTTGTGTGTGGGTTTGGATTTCATTATTTCTATCGCCATTGAAAAAATATTAATCCTCATCCCATATTATTCTATCCCTCTATTAAACTCAATGAGGGTGATATAGTACTATAAGCACATCCGTAAAAAAATAATAGTTAGTCTGAGTTTAAAATAAGATAACAAAAATAATTAGAATGTATATACATCAAGTGAATTGTTATATGAAAAATAAAACATGTAAATTAAATCATTTAAACATTATATTATAAACACATCTACACACACACACACACACGCACACACGCACACACGCACACATGCACACACGCACACACGCACACACACACACACACACACACACACACACACACACACACACACACACACACACACACACACACACACACACACACACACACACACACACACACACACACACACACACACACACACACACACACACACACACACACACACACACACACACAGAGTAGATGCCTAAAATTTTCCACAACTAGATTTTAACTGGACTTTAGACTAATTCCTACTGACCATTGCAAATTAAGCCTAGGAATCACTAAACATCCCAAATTGTCTTACACATCATTCATGAAAGCTTATAATCACATTGAGACATCCCTAATTTGGGGTATCCTATTTTATGAAATAGTAACCTCTCATAAATTCATTATTAATCACCTTATGACACCACAACAGTAAATTTGGCCTATGGACCTATTAAGTGGGGCACATGAACAAATATCAAATCTTTAAAGAGATAAAAGGCTAATAAAAATCAATTAACAAGATAAACCAAATTAAATTCCTATTTTAATTATCTATTAAAATTAATTAATATCTAAAAAGGGAAATTCAAAATTTAAAATATCATATCCTTTCATAACTTCCTTTATGAGTTGTCAACCTCTTTGAAAACATCCTAAAATATCTAATTTTGAGATCCATGCATATTAATTATAAATCATAATTACTTGACAACTATTAACTCTAATAAGGTTATATTTAACTCACCTAGGTTTAGTTTTAACCCATTCTAATCCTTAACTCAACCCTAACTCACCTTGGGTAGGAATTAAATCCTTAGTTGATAAATACAATGCCATGCCTCTTAATTGTTAAGCTCTCATAAGCCAAAGTTATAATGCAAATTTGGAGAGAGACATAAGCTATTTTATTTCAATTAGTGTTATAATGCCAAAGTTTTGAGCCAAGAAATCACAAACCACATCAAAGCCAATGGTGCCAAGGATAAAAGGAGAAAACAAGCTTCATTTTCCAAAGACTTCTTGGTGTACAAGATGTGCAAGCCATTCAACAAAAGTATTTGGAGATATTAAGGAAGGTAAATGATTTATTATATTTTATGTTTTTATTGTACTTTCATTTAGTCTTTGTTACTAATCTCTCTACAAGTTCTAGGACAAGAATGTAAGTGTTAGTGTGTTTATTTGAGTTTTTATTACTTAAACTAATACTATATTAACCTCCCTTCTTGGATTCTTATGATCACAAATGACACACCAGTGGGACATAAAAACATCCCATGTAATAAAGGAGACTAATATGTAGATGTTAGTTTTGCTAATAAATGCCTCAAAATATTCAAAATTCAAGTTTTAAATTTATTTTTCACATATTTTATTTTTTCAAGTGACACATAGTTTACATAGAGACTGACATCAACCTTGATATAAATGACTTCAATCCTACTAAAACCAACTTCAATCCACCTAGGATCAACATTGGCCACTGTGTTTAGAATAGAGTATGGAAAAAATGTGTTTAACAAGTTTTTCTTGTGTTGTATGGTTTTCATTTTGTTTCTAAAATCTTGAATATTATTTAGTTGACCATTTCATTGTAGGATCTAGTGTTATTTGTTGGGTTTAAGTTTGTTTGCTAACAATATTTTTTATGGAAATAAATATTATGTTTGTCTAAATTTTATAATAAATTGACATTGATATATGTCAACCAACATTGATCCTTATTTGATTGACCAGCATCGATTTCTATAGTTTGACATCGATCCCTTTGTGGATAGACAATGATCTATGAGATAGAAAAATAAAAAAACCTGAGAGGAAATTTTGAAACTTTGTTTTCTCATTCATATTTGGTCTTATAAGTAGGCAAAAACCCTCTAACAATTGTAGGTCCTAAGGTGAAAAGGCCAAATTTGAATGTAGTTAAATCTCACACAAATTTATCTTTGGTGTTTAAAATGAATTTAGTTCATTTTCATGCCTTAGATGTTTTCAAGTTTTGAAAGTTTTTCAATAAGTGATAAGGGGCCAAAAACTTCACTAAACATTTTGTTTTGGTGATTAAAATGAATTCTCACACTAGATAAACATTCTTAAGAGTTTCATTTTCATTGCTTATTTTTTGAAGTGGTTTATTTTAGTAAAACAACTGATGCATGTATGCTCTTCCCCATCCCATTTAGGTAACTCAAGTGATCAAAAGTGCTCATTCATTGCCTCAGCCACTTTAGTCCAAAATTTTGAAAATAATTTCATTAAGGCCCTCCCCAAATCCATATGAATTGGTTGACCCAAACATGACCATAAAGTCTTTTCACTTGTCATTTATTTTCATGCATTTTGGCTTGTGAAAAGGATTTCATCACCTCCTCATAGGTTCTATAGGGAAGAATTGACCTAGGATTTCATCTCTTAGAATTATTTAAACCCCACTCCATGATGGGATATATAAATTTAGGTTGACTTACTAGGATTCTTGTTTGAGTGGTTAAACAAGCTTCATTAGTAAGATACTGCCTTAGACCATAGGGGAAATTTGGAAATCACCCTACACTAATCAAATAATGGATGCAGTGATTGTGAAAAGGATAATAAATTTTCACAATAATCTATCTGATGTAGATCCAAATGACATGAGGATCCCTTATGTTATCCACACTTGGGACTATCTATAAATGCATGAAAATTGATAGATTAGAATAAACCCACTTATCGTAGACAAACTATTAATGCATAACAACTAGACTAAAGTTTTATGGCATAGTAAAAACTCTTGGGAGAAGAAAGGGTTTAAAAACCCTACTTTTAATGCACTTTTATTTTTGAATTAACACTTAAAATATTCCCAAGATTGAGTATATTGATATAATTTGACAATATTATGCCACCTTGTAGACTGTAGGATCTAAGATGTTACATTTAGGTGTTTGTGTCATTTCATCCGTTATTGCATGGTTTTGAGTCTAATTATTTATTTATCTTCCCATGTCAAAATGATTCTTTTTCATACATCACTTCATTGGTTGAGGAGGCATTATGTCATCCATTTGACACCATACCTTTTGCCTTAGTTTTTTTGACAAATCTTTATGTATGTGTCATTTTATTGAAATGGGTAATTTTATGCTACCCAATTAATTTAAAATTTTTTTCCTTTAACTCTTGAAACTAACAATTGATTATATCTTTAGAGTGAGATAACATCATTATGTTGCTCGAATCATTTCATAGATTTGTTTACATTGAGTCCAAGTTTAAATTTCAAAACCAAGTCACATATGTCTTTTGGATATTTACCTAGTGTCATTATACCATTAATATTTGTTTAGCTTGTTGTTTGTTCAAAGAATCTTCATTTTCTAAATTGAGTTTTTAATTAACCTTGAAAAGTTCAGATCCAAACATTGATTGATTTCTACCTATGCCTTGTGTAATTTTGGCTTAGACACTAATATTTCTGTTTTGGGTTATGTAACTTAGGTTAATTATTTATTCAATTCAAAAACTATTGTTTGTGTCTAGATTTGAGATAAATAGTTCACCTTATTTATGCCTTTTATTTTGTGCCTTATACTAATTGACCAAGTTTATGTCTAAAGTCGAATGCCTAGTCTATGCCAAAGTGTTTTAGATTTTTTAGATTATATATCATACCCTTGTTTTTGTTTAAAATCTAAATTTTGTGCCTTATTTAAAAGACCCAACACATGAATATTTTGAGCATCTCTTTTGTGCTTCATTTGGCCAAAATACCTAGCAACTTTTTTTTCTTTGATTAGACATGTTTGGAACACTTTATACCTAGAGTTTTGAATTTTGGTTTTATTTCATCCACTTTAACTTTTATGTGAGAAATTTAATGTTATACATTTGATATTAGACTATTTTAAACTAAGTCTTAGCATAAAACATTTTTGAGATATAACTACATACCTTTAGACCAAGTTAGACTAAGTTGGAACCATTTTTATCCTTTGGACATTATTTTTTAGAGTTTATATAACTCTAAACCACATTTTAAAAAAAATTATCATTGAAATGAATATGTCCCACTATAATTGTAGTGGAGCCATGTAAAATCTAGGATATGGTAATGTGGTCACACAAGATGACTTTATTCAAGACCCTTATGGTGATGATGTAATTTTTGAGATAGATACTTATCCTCATTATAAGACTCAAGTTGGGGAACAAATCCACGATCCTTTGGCCAAGTATTTAGTCAACACACCTCCATAATTGAAGTAGGACCAAGAGGAAACAACATAGTACCTAGATAGTGTACCTTTAGTTGTAAAACAAGCCCAACAACAACCATAATATATTATAATGCCATCGACATATGAACCCTAACTTTTTTATCATCATTTTATTAAAAATAAAGATGAAGTTTTAATTAGAGATATAAAGTTAGGGTCCAAGTTTATATCAAACTTCCCCCATGAAATTTTTCCAAGTCTACTCAGAATGCCTTACAACATACCATACAATGAAACCATTTAACATGCCTCTTATAACAATCTTCAAGATCTAGTGTCGATGCTTCATTTAAACTCACGTATTCTTATCATAGGAAAGGACCTCATGGAGGACCATTTTATATATATACAAATAGAATACCAAACCTATTTGAGCTTAGCACATAATTTTAATAACATGAGCATGTCAATCTCTCCTCTTATCAAACTAGCTCATTAAATAGAGGTATTAATTAAATTGACATGCCAAAAAAATTATGGTGTAGACCCATTCACATAAATAACTTTAGTTTGAGACATTTTCAATTCCCCAAATATCAAATAAGTGTCTACTACTTTTATGCAAATGAATAAGCCAAAAATAGTGGATAACATGCAAGTGTCATCCAATCCAGATCAAAGTGGTATAATTGCACAAACAACTAGTCCATAATAAAAAATTCATTTGGTTAATACCATAAGTGGTTAAAAAATGAATGGGGTAGGAAATTATACCTCCCAAAAAAAATAATCTACCTCTAATCCTCAACCAACTACTTATTCAAGCACACAACTACAAGGATTAAGTAGTAAACTACAAACCAATTCCTTACCTCAACAGAACATGATAAATGTTACTCCACCATAATAAGTGATGACTAACATTCCACAACAATAGGCACAATCTAGTATACCAACATAATAGATTCAAAACATTCTTCCACCTGAATAATTGGAAATTAATGTTCCACCTCATCACATAGTGACCAATATACCTATTCAATCACAAACCAATATACCATTACAATCACAAATGATGTCTAATCAACATTGTACATCTATTGGTCAGTGACAAATACTGAACACTCTACAAGCAACTAATTCAAAACAAGGGTTCACATAATAATAGGATATACTATTCCATAAGTACCAATTAGGTAATAATCACCTTTCATTCCAAATGTGCCATAAATTAAATGATAGGGCCTTTTTTCACAACCAGTTCTCCTTATTCAACTAAGTTTGACTAATCTTAGTAAGTCCTTATTTAACTTTAGTAGGCATAGTACTCATCTAAAATCCATATCCTTCTATATCAACCATTATTTATACAAAATTAGGCCTATTACCAAACCCAAACCAAAATATTGCACCATAATGCATGTAATTTCAATAAGCACATCCTAATCCATGAATGCATATTCCTAATCACTTCCCTAACCAAACTAAGATTACATAGTAAACCATAGCTTAATTATAACCTAATCAAATTAATCCACTCTTAAATTCCCATCCCCTACCTTATACCAATGTTCCATCCAATTTCCTCACACAATAATTGCAACAAATGAAGTTTGCAATTGCCTCCATCCAAGTCAAGAAACAGACTAAGAATTTTAAGTTAGATGACGTGTGATCCTATCCATTCAACATGGATTATTTTAAAATACCATTTCCTTCACATATGAACCACTGAAGTTTGAAAAATATAAGGGTAAAGGAGACCCTAAGGCCCATTTAACCTAATTTACTTTTGCTTACCAACTAGTGGCTTACAACAACATATACATCCTCATTTTGTTTCCTCAGAGTCTATCAGGATAAGCTTTGGAGTGGTTTTTAGAATTTTTGAAGAACTCAATATTTAATTTTGATGACCTTTTAAACAAGTTTGTGCAAAATTTTTGCTATAATATTGAACATGATATTTTGTTGGTAGATCTAACACAATCCAAATAGAAGGCCTATGAAAGTTTCAAAAGTTATTTATAGTGATGGATAGTACTTTCCAATTATTTCACCCACATTTTACTAGATAAAAAATTATCTAGTATGTTTACCACAAATTTTCACAATGAGATATCCTATCATATGGAGTTGTAGTGTGTACACATTTTTAAGGAAATAATGGACAAAGATTTTGATTGAAGGAGCCCTTATTAACAAAGGGATTATCAAGATTACCTCATCAAATTAGAATCAAACCTCAAACAAAGGAAATGGCCAATATTAAAACCATAAATAAGTCCAAGTGCAATCATCAACACCAAACTAATGTAATAATTATGAAAAATATAAACATTTTAATCATAATAATAATGTTATTAGAAATGGAGTAACCAAGTGAAACATGTCCAAACAATAAAAACACTAGCTTCGTAGCTTATGTCATAAATACAAATTACTCCTAGCCAAAAACCAATTAAATAACCTTTTCCTTTACAAACACCTCCTCCAATATAAAATTGGCCTACACGGTGAGTTTTAAATGACTTTAGAGATCATATTGAAGTCATGTTTTACAAACTAGCCACCACTAATCTGATTAGTTTTCCTATTTTTAAACATTATCTTGAGGGCATTCCATATCTAGATTGGTGTAACTAGAATAAGTTATATGAATACCATCAAGTTAATGGATATAATCTACACTATTGTGTGTAAATTAAACACCTCATTCAAAATATGTTGGAAAATGGGGAGATAACATTGGATGATGGAGATTATACACCCAATCATAATGTGGGAATTTGTCAAAACCCTTTTCCTCAACATAATAATATCCAATATCAACAACAATAAAGGTTAGACTAACAACAATAATAGTATCAACAATCGAAATAGAATAACCAGTATCACCCATAGTAAAACTATTGTTACCCATATAGATGAAACCAAAGCCAAAATGATACCAACAACTAATAGACTTACCAAGTACTCTCACATGACTAAAAAAAGGTTATAGGTCCTATTGTGGGAGGTCATGTTTTTAACATCTGCATCAATCCATGACCAAGTATTAACCAAAAAAGATTGTTGTTATTCAATACCAACCAACTAACCTACCCTAGTAATCCTTCCTTGATCTGGGACCACATATAGGTATACTAGTAAGCTGAGATTACTAATTTTGGACTTTATAATAATAAATCATCAATGACCCATGACCACATACAAGTGCACTGACAATCGAGACTTATCCTATCTCTCCCTCCTCAATAATCATTTGATAGTAATAATGGTCTTATATCTAATATTAATTATGCAATCACAACTTGGTAGTCAAATATTACCATTCCAGGTCCACAACCATTTTCCACTACACCCATCCAGCCCACCATTTTAGCTAGGAAAAATCCATATATTATTGTGTAGGACAACATGTTTCATATTATGTAATAATTATAGAATATGCCCATACATATATCCATCTTAGATTTATTGCATATGTCAACCATACATAATAACATCTTGATATAGTTCATTGCCCAATCCCAAGTACTAAATGACATAAGCCCCAATAAATTCCAAACTTTGGTTAGACATCTAGCCCTAGGCCATAAATTATCCTTCAACCAAAGTGATATATTTTCCCTTGGCCCTTTTCATAACAATCCATTATACAATAAATTTTTCATCATACAACACAAAGTGAAACATGCCCTCATAGATAATATTTCAGGCCTAAATATTATGTCTTTAAAGCTCATCAAGCATCTTGATACACAACAACTGATCTCTAGCCAAAAAAGATTACAATTAACGCCTATTATAATGAATAAAAATAATCATAAGGCACCATCATCATGCTACTTATCATCTTGCCCTTGACTCATGATACATTATGCCATGTGTTAGACCTATATTTGTCATATAATTTGATTTTGGGTGACCTTGAATACACAAAATTTATGAAATTCATTCAATATTGTACTAGTGTATCAAGTTCTCTCATTAAAGTATGGATGCCATCATCCATGGAGATTTGTATCCCTACAAACATTCTAAACATTTGGAGGTCAAGTATGAAATCTATAACTACTATTTTGGATTGAATCCAGTTCCCAAGAAGGACAAGGGGAAATAAATAATTATTGATTCACAAGAGGCCAATTTTATTGAACTAGATACCATTTATTCATCTTCTCCCATGTTTCCTCCTAAAATATCAAATCATGTTACCATCATGACTAATGGCCTAGGAGAATATTCGACCCTTGATAAATTTCACATTTCCAAGCTTACATAGAACCCCAAATCCTATAGAAGACATAAACCCAAACCACCTTAGATGGAATGGAAATAAAAATGAAATGGAAAACTACATAGTTTATCTCTTATCATTTTCACACTAACCAATGGCCAATAATAAGACACTCTTGAAGATGATGAATCATGGTTATATAATGACAAATTGGCTGATTGTTATAAAAATGTCAAGTATCCTATTCTTAGCCAAATGATGAAGAAGTATGCCTATGAAGGAGGAGGCCTCAAGCCCAATCAACAAGGAATACTTGAGCCAATTTATGCCACTCAATTTAAAAGAACATATGATCTCAAATTTAAACCACCTAAGGGTGACCCCATGTATATTACTTGTGTTTTAGTGTAAATGACTACAAAAGATGATGTTGATAGTGATCAGAGTTTGATCATAGCCCTTATGAAGACCTAGACAATACCAATTTATTTGAAACTCATGCCATTTTCAACCTTACATTAGTTATTTACCATAATCTATTTATTTTATATCACCCTCAACTTATATATTGAAACTAATAATAATATGCAGTGCCTATAGATGAGTTTTATAATAATGAGGCCTTTTGTGATTTTCTAGGCCTAAGAGATAATGTCCCATTAGGAAACCATAAAAAGGGTTCTCAACCAAATTCGATCTTGTAGCCTATTTTAGGGAATGGGTGAACACCCTTAGCCATAAATAATTAAATAAAACATTAAGGTCCTAAAGTGAAAACTTATTTGAGGAATTTTTAGACAAGGGTAAAAGTAAAGATAAAGTAGTCTTTTGGTGAAAACCTCTTTCAAGCACCTTTAGATGAGGGTGTTCATCCTTCCTAAAACATAACTCAGGAAACCACCAATGATGAACATGCCTATGGGTCCAAGTTTAGTTTTGAAGAACAACATGCCTTTGAATAAATCATCTAAGAGTTTCTAATAGTGTTTTCACATGGCCATACTTACCATTGGGATATTTTGATTCATCTTTCCTAGGGGAACTTTAAGAGCCAGCCCAAATAGAAGACTCTGCCATTATAGGCCAATTGAAATCACTACCAACTGATTTAGAATATGGTTTGACTCTTCTTATAGAGGAGACTATACAAGTTAACATTGAGACTCTAGATGACCCAAAAATGATCAAATTTGTCATGTTCCTCAATAAGGAGGAATGTGAAATATTTACATCCCTTTTGAGGGAATTTGTTGACATATTTTATTAGGCCTATTCTGACATGCCATGTTTGGACCCCACCCTAGTTGTACACCACCTTATTATACATCCTAATGCCAAACATGTGAAATAAAAATTACATAAGATGCATCCTCACTTTGTTTTATTAGTTAAGAAAGATTTGGAAAAACTCTTAGAATGGAGATATATTCAATCGATCAACTATTCAGAGTGGATCTTGAATGTTGTACTAGTTAGTAAGAAGCCAAAAGACATTTGAATATACACTAATTTCATAGATATAAATAAGTTCTAACCCAAGAATGCTTTTCCTCTATCAAACATTGATATGATTGTTTATTCCATAGTTAGGTATGAAATTATTTCACTGGTGGATGGATTCTTTAGATACAACCAGATTTGGATTACACTATAAGACCAACATAAAATAGTGTCGACCACTATGTGGGGAATTTTATAGTATTAATCTATGCAATTTGGTCTCAATAATGTTGGGGCCACATAAAAAAGAGCCTTGACCATCATATTTCATGATATGACACATGATATTGTTGAATATTATGTCAATGACATACAAATAAAATCCAAGACCAGGGCCATTCATCCAATAACACTATTGAAGATATTTGAGAGATAGTGTGAATACAAGGTATAAATCAATCCTAAGAAGTTTGTGTTTGGAGTTAATTTAAGTAAATTTCTAGGCTTCATTGTGTCTAGTAGAGGCATTGAATTCAATCCAACTAAAGTACAAGCCTTTACTAATATGCCACCACCATCTAATTTAAAGTAGTTCTATAGTTTGTAGGTCAATATTTAGTCTATTAGACACTTCATTTATTAATTATATGATAAATTCCACCCATTAACACACTTGATGAAGAATTATGTCACATTTCTTTGGGATAAATAATGCTAGAAAGCTTTCCAGCACCTCAAGGAGTATCTTGCCAATCTACTAGGTTTGTTTCCACCAATGCTAAGGAATTAATTCTTACTATATCTATCTACCATAGACAAATACATAGGGGCACTTTTATCTTATCATGATGATAATGGAAAAGAACATGATGTTACTATATAAGTCATACATTGGTTGTGTATGAGCACAATTATACACCCATTAAAAAATCCTTTTTAGATATGGTCTTTATAGCTCAAAAAATATTAAATTACATATTAAACAATAATAACATGGTCATTTCAAAAGTAGATCTGATCAAGTATCTATTATTGAAAAAAGATTTACAAGGCTGCAAGGCCAAATGGATAATGTTTTTGAGTGAGTTTAAGATAGAATACATCAACTAAAAGGCCATTAAAGGGGAAGTTATTATAGATCAACTTGTTGAATCTCCCCTTGTAAATACATAACCTATAGCATTCCAATTCCTAGATGAGTCCATTATTACCATCATTGAAACACCTATTGACGAGTAGCACTATAAGTTGTATTTTGATGGATCATTCACAATACATGGATAAGGGGCAAGCCTTTTTTTATTACACCATATGGGTATCTCATCTCTAAATCATTATGGATCAATTTTCCTTGTACCAACAACATGGATGAATATGAATCACTCATGTTAGGGCTTCAATAGGTAGTATAATATAATATTCAACATCTAAAGTTTTATGGTGATTCTCACTTAATCATCAATCAAGTTATATTCCATTTTCAAACCAAAGATGTCAAACTAGTACCATACAAGGCCATGGTCGACACTCTCAAGTATAAAATTGTCAACATATAATTTAAACACATACCAAGGGCGAATAATATAATATAAAATTCCATGTACACCATTAGTTCTTTGATTCATCATACAGATACAACAAAATAATATTAATTCCGTATTGAAAATCTTCTAGCTCTAGCTCATGGACCTTCAATTATCACAATGATCTATGATATAATTGGTCCTAGATCTATATATTTAGACCTTTATAAATACCTCCATGACCACATTATTCCACCATACTTATCATGCCAATAATCTAAGGCCTTTAATCATCATTCCACATGATATACCTTACTTCGACCAACCCTTTATTGCCACAAATTTTATGGAACTCTACTTCATTATTTAAATTTCATAGAATCAACATTAGCATCATGGGAAGTTTATAAAGGAGTATGTATATCCCACACCATTGGGGAATTTTTAGCCAAAAATCTCCTATGTAATAAGTGTTATTGACCAAATATGGATGTAGATGTAGATGCGCATGTCAAAAAGTGTGATAAATTTCAAAGGCAAGCCAATCTAATTCTTGCCCCTACCAAGACACTAAAACCAATGATTACACCATAAAAATTTGACATATGGGGACTCGATCTCATTGTAAATATAAGCCCAACCTTGTCTGATGGCCATAAACACATCCTAATTACTGCCAAATATTTCACTAAGTGGGTTTATGCTATACCCCTCACTTACGTGAATGGAAAACAAATTTACAAATTCATATTCAATCATCTTGTCTAATTCTATGGTATCCCATCTAATATTATATATAATAATGGTAGATCATTCAAGAAAAAGGATTTCAAATCGTTATGTGTCGAGTAAAATATTACTCAACATTTTTTAATTGAATATTACCCTTAATATAATAACCAAATAGAAACATCCAACAAAACCATTTTCAACATACTTAAAAAGATTGTCAATGATGTTGGCTATCATTGGCACCTCCAAATATTCCATACCCACTAGGCATATCATACTAATTATTAGAACCCTATAATAACCACTCCATATTCCCTTGGGTATGAAACTAAGGCCATTATTCCCATTGAGTTTTAGTTACTTTCTTTATAAATCTCTCTGGAGCATGTCCTAAATGATGAAGATTACTGAGTAGCTTGACTAAAATAATTGGAGTTACTTGATGAGAAATGCATGGCCATAATCAATATATTTCAAGCATACTAGAATATACTCTATGGCCACTATAATCAACATGTCAAACATATATAATTTGAGCTTGGTGATCTTGTTCTGAAAGAAAATCAACAAAATACCATAGTTGAGAAGAATCACAAGGGCAAGTTCAAACCCAACTAGATAGGCCCATTAATAATAATTTTACATTATGGCTCCAAAGCATACATGACCACTACACCAAATGGATATGAACTTGATGAGATGATGAATGTTATACAACTCAAGCATTACTTCATTCGAGATAACTGAATCATTGTCTTTGAGGCTAGTTTCCATTTTACCATAATAATGGCATTCTTCTTTGTACCGTACCATTCTAGTGTATACCATTATAACATGCCTTTCCTATCAATGAAGTGTTTTTACCCTCCCTATCCAATACCTTTGACCTTGGTTCCATTACATTGGTTCTATGAACACTTTTAGCATGAAGATTAAGACCCATTCTCAACAGTCGATTCAACATTCTATACAAAGGCCATATTTTAGAGTAGTATGATAATGGTTTTGGTAGTTATATCCTTCATTCCTTATTTCATTCTATTTATGTAGTTCCAATTATAACTTCCTTTGGAAAAATTAGCATACCATCCATCATGCTACTAATTATAACCACGTATGACAAAATTATTATCATTGAACTATGATATTATTTATTAATTATAACTACCTATGGGTAAATTAGGAATAATACCTATTTATCATGCCTTGAAATACCACCTTGCCATGCTTATGTTGTATTATTCAATTTGCCTACTTTCCCTAGTTTATGAATATGCTTCTACCTAGTCCTATTCCTCCATTGTAAGGTAGAACTATAGTGACTTGAGCTCCCATCTTAGTACTATGTATGTAGTGCTTGATTCATGTTGAAGTCAGCTTAGTCACCCATTTTCCATGATCTCATAATTTTATGATCAATTTTATGTTTAAACACTCTCACCATTTTTTGAGCTTGAACTGTTTAGTATCTCATCATTCTTAATTGACTTGACATACATAGAAAATTTTAAAAACATTTTTAAATGATTTATAAAATCCTAAACATCAACCAATTATTTACCTTAAGGATTCTAAGATTCCTAGCTCTTTCACAAGAAACTAGTTATCATTCCCATATTCCTCTAAAACAATCACCCCACATTATTCCCATTTAATGAGATTATTCCCACATTCCTCTAAAATATTCATCATGTTTTCCTCATCATTTTCTTCTATCCCATATCCTGGGAAAATTACATTTGGCTTGATTTTTTTGTTATATCTTACTTCCATGGAACTATGTAGGCAATGTCTACTTACCTAGTGCATTTAGAGTCAGCTTGGCCATCCCCTTCCTTTTCTCTTATTCCCCCCATTTTGTTTATTTGTTTCATTGTCTCTTATTACCTAGGGGAAATTTTTTTTGTCTTGTTTTTTTACACTAACATTATACTTAACCAATATTTGTTGTTTATTTATTTTTCTTCTCTTTGTTTTGTTTTGTCCTTTCTTTTCTAGATGTTTTATTTATTTATTTGCTTATTTTTTCCTTTTATGTTATGCCTTGATTTAGTTTATGTGAGTTCATTGGGTGATTCCTTGTGCATTATTCTTGAATCCATCCATATTCATTAACCAAAATTATCATCCTAGTTTTTATCATTGGTGTATTATTTTAATTTGTTTACTATATCTTGTGTCAATCCTTATACATATTTTAGGCTAGTTATCATGGTGTTCTATCATGATAACTACTATCATGTGTTAAACAAAACATTAGATTTAGAAGTCTTACAAGTAGTGTGGCCTTAGTGTATCTCCTTGGCACCTAAAGATTCCCAGTCTAATCCAAATCATATCCCACATATAAATTAATTAAATCATGAAATAATTTCCTCCCTTGCTAGTTAGGACATGCATCTCCATACTATCCGGTTGCCTATATTTATATTTCTCCTTTGTACCAATTTTACATCATTAATTATTTAATGATTATAACTACCTCTAGGCAAATCATTGTACCTTGTCCCACTTACATTTTCTATGATTCTAACTACATTTGGGCAAATCATTATGTATCATCCCACCTATAGAGCCCATAATTATAGCCATCTATGGGAACATAATTATGTTTAAATCTATTTTGAGGTTAATGATTATAACTACCTTTTGGGCAAATTATTATCTTTCTTCTGCCTAACTAAGGCATGTTTTCATTATGATAATTCTTTATAACCAACTTTGGGAAAACTATTATCTCCATCCACCCTACTGGGGCATGTTTTTATCCTATCAATGATTATAATGACCTATAATAAAATAGTTATTTTTCCTTAAATTATTCTAACCACACTTGGTAAAATCATTCTCTTGTTACCTTAAGCTTTTTTTAATGATTATAATCACGCTAGGGAAAATCATTACCTTTTTTATCCCACCTATGCTGATGATTATAATATCCTATGGGAAAATCATCTTGTTTATATACCCCATTTGGGTAGCTCCATATGCCACTGATTATAACCACCTATAGGAAAATCAATCTTTTCCACCCCTTTTATTTATTTGGTCCCATTGTTTTCTCCTTCAGAGGGACTGATCACTGACTCTTTTTTACTAATTGCTCCCTTGAGGGGGAATCTATAGTTCATCCATTTTTGTTATATTCATAGGCATATATGACCTTATCATTATCTAATAATATGTTACTATGATAATATCTTGAAACATATTCCAAAATAGAGTTAAATTGTAGATAACTAAAACTGGCCACAACTAGACTTCAAACTGATTCCTACCAACCATTGCAAATTAAGATTAAAAATCATTAAACATCCCAATTTTATTTGTTCATCATTTATCAAAGTTTAAAATCATGTTAATACATTCATAATTGTGGTATTTTATCATACAAAATAATAACCTCTCATAGATTCATCCCTATTCACCTTGAGGCATCATAACAGTCAATTTGGCCTATTGACCTATTAAGTGGAGTGGATGAACAAATATCAAATCTTGAAAGAGGTAAAAGGTGAATAAAAATAAATTAACAAGATAAAACAAATTAAACTACCATTTTAAATATCTATTTTAAATTAATGAATATCTAAAAAGGGAAATTAAAAAATCAATATATCCTAGCCTTTCATAATTGCCTTTATGAGTTGTCAAACTCTTTAAAAATATCCTAAAATATCTAACTTTGAGAACCATGCCTTTTAATTTTAAATCATAATTAATTGAAAAATATTAAATATAATAGGGTTGTATTTGACTCACATAGGTTTATTTTAACCCATTCTAAGACTTAACTCAATCGTAACTCACTTAGGTGAGAGTTAAATCCTTAGGTGATAAATACAATGCCATGCCTCTTCATTTTTAAGCTCTCATAAATCTAAATTTATAATGAAAATTTGGTGAAAGAATAAGATATTTTATTTCAAATAGTTTTATAATTCCAAAATCTTGAGCCAAGAAATCACAAGTCACATCAAAGCCAAAGGTGCCAAGGAGAGGAGTCAATAAGATTTATTTACCAAAGACTTCTTGATGCACAATCTAAGAAACCCACTCAACAAAAGAATTTGGATCTCCCAAGGAATGGAAGTTATTTATTATATTTTATGTTTTTTTTGTGCTTTCATTTAGTCTTTTTTACTAAACTCTTCCCAAGGACTAGGCTACGAGTGTTAGTGTTATTGTGTTTATTTTAGTTTTTATTAGTTAAACTAACACTATCCTAGCCTCCCTTATTGGATTCCTATGATCATATATACATGTTAAATTAATTTAAATCACAATAGACCATGAAATAAAATACAAAAATTGTTTAATCAAACAACATAGATATCCAAATATACTATTAGAATCAAAAAAATAACTAGTAGTTAGTTTATTCCATTTTTATTTTATATTGTTTTATAAAGAGTAGAATGCGATGTAACATCCTCCCCTCTTAATATAGTTTAACATATATATTATTTTTCATTTTAAATAAGAATTATAAAATTTAAAATAATGTTCAATATAAAATTATACAAATAAATAAGGAAATAGCCTATAAAATTCATAATACTTATCCCATTGTACTTTACATTGAGATACTTCTTTGTTATGTAATTTAAGCTTGCATTTATCAATTATTATGATTGGTTCTATTATTACCACCCATAGATATAGAACTTATAATGAATTCTAGTCCAAAACATTTAAAGGGTCAACCATATACTTTTTAGGATAAGATACAAGAAAAACATTATGCATTCATGCTAAATCTAGTGGAAAAGTAAGAGTACATGCTATAAGATATACCACTTCCATAACCTCAAATGTTCCCATATATCCTGGTGATAGTTTATCTGATTTCACAAACTTAAAGGAACTCTTTTAGGGTTTGACTCATAGAAAATAATTGTCTACAATAAATAATTACCTTTCTTTCTTTTTCATATCAGCATAGATTTTATGCCTATCATTAGATTCATCTAATATTTGCCTTATTAAAATCACTTTTTATTCCATTTCAAAGAGCATATATGGTCCAAATACCCCTTTATCCTCTAATTTATCCTACTTTATAGTTTTTAGACAAATCTTACCATACAATACTTCAAAATGAGCCATCTTTAATGATGATTAAAATGATTTGTTATAAAAAAAATCAACTAATGGGAGATATTAATCCCTTTTTTTTGGATGGTGGAGCCTGATCTTATTTTAATGCCTAGTTATTGATAGGGGAATGTTGTGGGCGGGGGGAGGGGGGGGGGGGGGGGGGGGGGTGGGGGAATTCCCCACCCACTCTATTCACCATGGAAGCATCCCTAAAGCAAAATTTTGTAAAAAATACAATATAAAATATTGTAATTTTGTAGTTAATCTAGACCATTTACTATTAGGTTATAGATCTAATGGTAGAAATTAAGTTATTACATTTTTTTCCTAATTTATAACCCTCCTTTGATATGAGGGCATTATAATTAGGCAAAAAGGAGAGAGAGTGAATAGGATACATAGTGTATGTATTACAAGTTTTTCCCTTGCTTTATTGGATTGAATAATAAGAAAGACTGACAGTTTTTATGTGGATGTAGCCCATATTGGGTGAACCATGTTAAATTTGTCTCTATTCTATTTTGTTTTCTAAATTTTAATTATGTATTCATTTCATTATTATTTCTCTACATTCTATATTCCTAACACTTTTATATTTTTAGTCCATGGCATACATCCTTAAAACATCCTCTAATATCTAATTCACTCTTTTTGTTTACCCATCTATTTTTGGATGGTAAGTTGTACTAAATTTTAGCTATGTGCCCAATATTGTGTTAATAATTTGACAAAATCTTGAGTCCATATAGGTATCCTTGTCTAAGATGATATTTTATAGAAACCCATAAAATATATATATTTATTTTACAAACCTATTTGTAAGCATTTATGATTCATCAATCAAATTTCTTAGAATGAAGTATACTACTTTGGTGAGTTTATCAACAACCATCAGTATGATATCATTTTGATTCCTTGACATAGGCAATCCTTAAACAATGTCCATAATGATGAATTTCCATTTCCATTCTAGTATGAAATACGTATCAAGATGCACATGTTTAGCCTTGACTCATTGAAATTCTAAACATCTTGACAAAAATTCCACTACATATTTCTTGACTCCTTTTCATAAATCTAATGGTTTTAACTTTTCTAAGAGCTTAGCCATGCCTGGGTGTCCATAATATGGATATTAGTGCAAATCCTTTATCAAAATCATCCTCAAATTAGAAAATTTTATATCTAAGGTCCTTTATATTCTATTATATATCTTTCTTAACCTACTCAAAAAATTCATCTCCTAGTAAGGAATTCAATACCTAATCTTAGTTGGTACTACTGATAGTACCCAAAGCTACAATGAAATTTCTATGACTAAGGGCATCGATAACCCTATTTTTGATGACCTTAATTTATCTAATGTCAAATTCATAATCTGATAAAAATTATAACCATTATCTTTTTTAATAATTTAGGTTAGGTTGGGTAAATACATTCTTGAGTCCTAAATTATATGTTTCAAGCTCAAAAGGTTATCACAATAAAAAATACCTTGATAATTATAAATCATGTACTATGGCAGCCAATTCCAAGTCATTCAAGGTATATTTATCCTCATAAATATTTAGTTAACTTGATGCATATGCCACAACTAAACCATCCTACATAACAAATAATCCTAAACTATCCCTAAAATCTTTAGTTATTAATATAGAATGACCATTTGGATATAAAATCAATAACATTAGTGTTGAAGTAAGCCTCTTTCTTAAAATTTTAAAGGCTTATTAACACTTATCAGTCCACAAAAATTATGGTATTTTCATTTTAGAGAGGTGATTGGGTTAACTATCTTAGATAAATTTTACACAAATTTCCTATAGTATCCTACTAAAACCATAAATTTATGCAGCTCGTGCACATTCCTAGGTGTTGATCATTATAAGATGGGTATTATCTTAGCTAGATCTACTAAGATTCATCTTGTAGATATAATATTACCTAGGTATTGTACTCTTGTTTAAAATATGGTACACTTAGATAACTTCCCATAAATCTTATGATTTTTTAACCATTATAAAACCAAAAAAAATTATCAATATTTTCCTCTTATATTTTAGAATAGATGAGGATATTTTCAAGAATAAAATCACAAATTGATCAAGGTAATGCATGAACACATTGTTGATTAGATTCATGAATGCTACAGGTGCATTCGTTATTCTAAAAATAAGCATTATGAACTCATAGTGCCTATATCTAGTCCTAAAGGTTATTTTTGGTTGATTTTACTCCCTTATCATAACTAATGGTACTTTAATCATAGTTAAATATGGAAAAGATCATTTACTCTCATAGTTGGTTAAAAAGATCATCAATGTGGGGTAAGGGATATCTTTTCCTAATGGTTACTTTATTAAACATAATGTAATCTATGCATAGATGAAGGGTTTCATATTTATTCTTCATGAAACTATAGGTGCACCCCATGGTGAAACACTTGGAAAAATCAACCCTTTATTCAACATTTCCTAAATTTAAGATTTGAGATTGAATAATTTATCTCTATGCATCCTGTAGGGAGCCTTAGATTGAGGTTTTGATCTTAGAATGATGTCAATAGTGAAGTGAAATTTTATTTTTGGAGGTAAAACAAGTAAATATTCTATTAAAACATCCTAAAATGCTTATATAAAGGTGTATTATTCAATAATGTGTTTATTTGTTTCTTATATTTCATCAACTTTAACCAAGAATACCTAACATCCCTTATACTATGCCTTATTCAATTTAATGGATGTAATACTTCCTAGTTTCAACTCTCTATTTTATCCTTGAATTTGGGTTTGATTCCCCAAAGAATCTAATCATGAAACCTTATTTATAAAGTATCTAATTCACTCCTTGAATCATGTCATATAATCCTAGCATTATTGTCTACATATCAACTATTCTGATGAAATATAATAACTTTACTTTGAACTCGACAAGACAAGACACCTATAAACCTTGACTATAGATACATTATCATACTATAATAACCAATCATTTTACATGAAACTAACCTTCCTAGATAGTTTATTTAACATAATAGGAGAGATAAAACATTCAATGGCTCTTATATGTATCAAAATGGAAATAAGATGCCCAAATAAGAAACTTATAATTTGATGAGAGCTACTTGAAATTTACCATGGAAATTATCAATAGCTACATGAATTCACTTATGTAAGGTTACCTATTATGATTTAGAGGTATATTAATTATTATTTTTTAATTTTGTCTTCTATGGAGGATTGTCCTTAGAATAATGATCTCCTCCTCAAGTAAAACATCCATCAGGTCCCTTCCTCTCATATTTATTTCCTCCCTTGGACCCTTATTTTAAACCAAATCCTAGTTTAATATTCCCTAAATTATTATTGTAAATTTCATTTTGAATATTTATAATATACTTAAAACTCTTGTCCCATTTCCAATTCTTTTTCTTGAAGGCATTTTTGGGTTTCAAAATTTATTTTTGAACTTTTATCTGACCTATAAAAGTGATTTCAACCTTATTTATTGCTTAAAAACTTTCTTAAAGACTTTTTCCATGGTATATGGCCCATGAATATCTAATTATCACTTAATTTGTGTCTTTAAACCCATGATGAACTTCTTGATCCAAAAATGTTCATCTTTTTGGTATTGGGGTACATATTTCAAAATCTATGTGAATTGTAACTGTTACTCATTAGCAAAAAAGTCTCCTTTAATATTTTGTAAATATGTTAACTTATAATCAAAATATAACATTGGTAACCATTTATCCATAAATAAGTATACAATATACTCCCAAGTGGTGGTGCTAGAGTTAAGGACCATGTCTAGCTTCTTATTTTTCTACCAAGTCACTACTTCACTAGCAAGTTGATAAGATCCCTAAATAGTCTTTATTAGTGTTGATGTGGGTTTTATGCACACCATAGATAAATATGTATCTTATAACATTTTAGTATCTGTATGGAGGTAAAATCCACTCTAAATCAAGATTTGTAAGTATGTAGTCTTTAACAACTTGTTGATAGAATAACTGGTAGGACATGTAGGTTTTTGATAAGGATTTTGGATAAAGGTGTGGTCTATAAAGGATAGTTAATTTATATATGAATTTTATGGGTGGATTATTTCTAATATAAAGTGGGTAGGATTCAAAAAAAAATCAAAAAAGAAGGGAAGGGAAGGGTAAGGCAAAAAATAAGACTCTATGGTTTTTAAGAGTCACTTCCCTATCTAGTTTGTAAATGGACATGTTTTTTTAGAACCTATAAGTAATTACGCACACACAATCAGACATGGATAAGAAGTCTGAGGAGATACTGATGGAGGAAATTCTTATGCCTTAGTAAAAAATTGTTCCTTTTAGGGTAGTTATACCACACACTTACTCAAGAGATTATGGCTCAGGATAGTAAAGTATCTAAGGTAGCTAATTTCACACATATAAAAATACATCAAATAAATCACTCATACACATTAATAATTATGAAACAATCAAGTTAATCATATTAATAAATTTAATTTACCAAAATTTCAATAGTTATTGTACATCTAGGATTAGTGCATTAATCAAGATAATCAAGAACCCATTCATAACTTTTTCACACTAAGGATTATTGAAGCATACAAACAAATAAATAACATATAATTAAAAACATAATGGAAAGAAAATAATAAAAAAAATGAAGTTGACAATCAAATTTCTTCACTCCTTTGTATTCAAAATTTCTTGACCAATCCAATCTATGGACTATAATTGTTTAAATAGGCTTAGGGAAGGGGTCACCTCATCCTCCAAGTTCATGCAAAGTAATTTACATGTGATAGTTATAACATGAGTTATAAATAGAGTCAAAACCATATAATAATCAATTAGTCACAAGTTAGCCTTTACAAAACCATGCAATGTGTGTATGTGTACAAAAGACAAAGGAAAATTTTTAATGAAAAGGGTGAACTAAAAGAAAACTATAAATATATATGCCATTAGAAAATTATACATGCACAATATCTTAGCCTTTTTATGGTTACATCATCTAGATAGTTGCATGCACTTTGGTCAATGTCATAGTCATGGTGGTATAAGATATAACTATAGATGTCAATGTGGAACTTTTAGTAGTAGTTTAAGATTTATTATACTTTGGTATTCTCTCCTTATAACACTTGTCTATTTCATCATGATACTATTGTATGATGTTAAAGTTAAGCAAAGACAATTAGTGGATCTATTAACTTGGCTAAGTAAATTTGCGTGTTCAACCTCAGTCATCTAGAAATTATTCTTGAATATCTCCACCTCAGTAACCTTATTTCTAGTAGAACTTAACTCAGTTTTTATTTCTTCCAATGTTAGTCCCTATAGACCCTATTTGAAGTTATATGTCACTTCTTATACAAGATGATCAGAATTAATCTTGTTGATCAATTTATTTAAAGTTTCCTTCACCTTTGATAACTTCAAATCAATAAAAAACTAGAGAATCTGAGCCTTATGTGCTTGATACTTGGGGAGTAGAGCCCCAACTAATTATAACCACTCATGTGTTTCTTCTTGCCTTATGACAACCAAATTGAGGGCATTAGATTCCTCCAAAGGTGTCATGAGGTCTAAATGACTATTCATTTTATTATCCATGTATGAAAATAATATATTCATCTTATTACTATCATATTTTAAATAATTAAATAACTATTTAGTTTTATTCACATGAGAGGCCAATTTAGCTCTCATGAAATCTAATTCTTTTAAGGATTTGTAGCATTTGGAGGTTACTTGTACATGTAGGTATGCGAACACTCTTAGCTTACTCCCTCAATTATTATACATCGTATTCTAGTTCTTATTGAGCCATTTTCATTCCTTCATGAATGGATACCATGGCTTATTTATGTAATTTAGCTAGGTCTACAAAGTTATCTATATATGTAGAGTATCCTAGCTACCTATTCTACCTCTTGGTGAGGGATATTACCTCATATCTTTCTTCAAGAGTTAATTAATTACTCTTTTTATCCTCCATTTTCCTCTTCTTCACTCTCTATATTAACCAAGATGGTTCATAAAATAGAGTTGTGATGGAGATCTTGAAGTTAGACAATTGGGAGGCCTTTCTTCTCAAATCCATATCCTAGAGAAGAATATCTAATTTTGATGCATAAAATGTTGTAACTATAACCTATTCCTCATTATCCTAAATTATTGTGTGTTTCTTTTGTGGTTTAACAAGGACATCAGTTGGGAAAGCTAAATGATCTTAGACCAATACACTCCTCCAAACTGAGGGAGTGGATGGATTATGACCAATTGTAGCTTGGCCTTCCTTCCTCTACTATAACTTACCACAATAGTCTCTTTTGTGGAAGTGGTGGATGGAATGGGAAGGGGTATCTAGGTGGAATAAATGTGGAACTATGGAGTGGCCATGGCTATTTTCACCTTTGTAGACACCTTTTTTCTTCATGGATCTAATGGTAGTGGTACCAGAAGGGACAAAGGAGGTAGCCATGGTGAATGGGATCAATGTAGACTATGGGTCAATGGAGGTGGTGGAAATATTCTTCTCAAACTTTGGTTTGAGAAGTGGGAAATGAGTTAATATGGTTGGGTAAAATGGGTCAATGTAGGTGGAAGTAGGAACTTCCACCTTTGGGGGTCTCAACATAGAAGAAATAGAAACACTACAAAATATTAAATAATAGATAAAGGAATAGTCATAAAAGACTGGGTACCTAGGAGACTTTGTGTTGTTGGCTCTACTTTATGGATTAAGTACTTAAGTAATTCTATATATGAATCCTCATTAGAATCATCTTCATCTCTAACATACTAAATTACAATAGCCTATCCCTCTACCATTTTTGAGTGTTGAGGTGTAGTAATCAAGCATTGAGATACCTCAACTATGGGAATCCTTTGAGGGGTCCTAGGATTATTTTTGTATATAAGAGAGGTCTTTAGCTATGTGGGGTATAATTGATGGATTGACACAGCTACTTATTCTATTGTTATTCCTACATATGTGGTAATATGTGCCTAGGGAACTATAGTAGTTACATGGATGGTGCTTGTAGCTAGTCTTTCTCATGTTCATTTCTCCTTATCAAAGTCTAAATTGATGGGATATCCTACCTTTACTCCCCTAAGGATGGGTTTAACTACCCTGGGCTCTTTAATTATAATCTTGAGATTCAATGGTAAAGGGAGTCCTTGAGATGAGGAGCCTGCTTGGTCCTTGGTTTTCTCTATGGATTATCCTCTCCAAAAGTCTAAATGCTCCCATCCTTTGTAAAGGGCCTTCTTGTTGTTTAGTTCCCTTGAAAAAACTAATGGATCATCATGTATCATCCTTAAATGATCTTCTTTTAATCCTATAATCCTATCCCTTTCTAATACTTTATCATCATATTTTGTTTTCAAGAATGAAAAGTAATATGTATAGGGCTCATGGCTAAAGGGGATATTAAATCCTTATATATGGTTCTGAATAAGGCCATGTGGATCCTAGTCCCTTTGTGGAAATGTTGGGAAGTGATAGCTCTTTTTCTTTCCACCCACTTCTGAAAAATACCTCTTCATAGTGTAAATCATTCTACTTATGATTATATGGTGGCCAAAGTATGAACTCTTATTCTACCTAGATAGGTCTTATTCAATGTTCCACCATAGTTGGAAGGTAATTTATTGCTCCACTAGCTTGTCTAAAACATACTTTGGGAGACACAAAGGGTCAACATTGTTTCCCTAGATCAATATAACATTGAAATTATGATACAAGAAGTAATCCCCTCTTTCATCAAATTTTTTCATAACATTTTCTCTAATTTTAGGCATAGGCAAGTCATAGATGGTTTACCAAACTTAAGGATATAAATCCTATATTATCGTTACCATGTTATTTGTGTAGGCATACACATGCATAAAATAGAAGTGATCATAAATCTTATTCTTGATGCAATCATTGGCTAGACTCCATAATTTGCCAAGGACTTTATAGTAGGTTCCCATGACTATCTAATAAATAGGATATCATTTAAATATGGCCTATAGGCATGGGTGCTTTTCTTTGTGGATTATTTTTTCCCTTAAGAAGAAATTGATTATTTATCCTAGTGAAAACTGAGCATCACTGGTCAACAACATATATAGTAATGACACCTGATATAGATTAACAAAATGAATGCTCAACATATAATAGAGTCTTTTCAATAAATCCATGCCAATGTGTACTCTTATCTAGAATTTGTCTATGGGAACATTCCCCTTTGGCTTATTTCCTTTGAAATGGATAGTCTATTTGGGGAGAAACAAAGAAGATAACACATTCTAAATTATGTTTTCTTCATTCCACATCACCACCCTATGCTTGTCAAAGTATGAATCAAGTATGTTCAAGGATAATTATCTTTAGAAGTTAGCTCCCAAAATTCATGTGATTATTATTTTATTTCTATAATTATGAAGAAATCTTGTGTTATTATTACTTAAGAAGAATAAATCGCATAAGAGGTTGATTCATGGCATTTCCTCTAGCTTGGTAGTCACACAATATATTCTTTATTTTTTTAGGGAAAGTAAGTCCTTGATAAACAATCACTCAGAGAAAATGATATTGTATACATCAACCAAGAATATATCTATAGAATCGATAACATCCCATACCTCTAAATAATTTACATATTGATTATCTAAAATGATAGTGTCAACGAATGTATCAGTAAATTCTATGGAATCTTTGATTGAGTAGGGGGATGGTGTATTTGATAATTCAAATATAATGGATGAAGATGTCATTATAGTTTTTTGTAATATACTTCTTTATTTTATGTGATGTATGATCAATTTGTGCTCCCAATCTAGCCATTGGTTCATTACATAGTGCTCTCAAAATAGTAGCTAGGGCTATTTTGTGATGTAGGAGAGTAGTAAACTTTGAATAAAAGTTTATTTAAAAGTAATGATAGATTAAATGGTTGCATATTTCATATATAAGATTTTTCATTGAATACCAATTTGTGAGATAGAAATGCCCAATGTTTACTTCTTTTATATTCCTATATAGTTCAAATTTTATTAGTTCAACTTGGTGGGGGTCATTAATAAACTAATAAGAAGTATTTTATCCTTTTATTTGACTAAGTATAATAAGTATTTTTTCCATTCTCAGTAGTAGGGTATTCAGGTTTTTTGTTGGGGGATCGATCTTTACAAAACACCCACAATAAAAACCCCAAACACCTATTTTCATTAGATAAAATGTTCATGGCACAAAGCCCATAACATGTATATAGATCCTTTAGAATCCATTAGACAAAAATGTCTATGAAAAATACCAAATACCTATTTACATCAAACAATATTTTTGCAACACATAGCTCAAAAATAGAAAAAATATTTTGGGGAAATTATTCTAGACAAAATGTCTAATGCTAAAAATTGACAAAATGTCTAAAATAGTTTCCTTGAAGACCAAATTATTACAGACCAAAAGTTCTAAAGACCAAATTCTAAATAAAAAGGAGTGCCAAAAAAGTAAACACTAAAAATTTAATGGAAAAAATAGCCAAAAACCAAACCTGTCAGACAACGTGTCTGAACAAAATGCTTGAACAAAAAGCCTAATGTGTAAAATATTTAAATAAATTCTTCCAAACTAATTATGTCTTAAAAATCTACATACTCAAAACTCCTGAAAAGCATTAATACAATTAGTCAAATAAATATACATAAACACCATGTCAATTCCCTCAAATCTTGAAAGCTAATAATTAGTCTTTCCCAAAATTTTCATAAACATAAGGAAAAGAGGCTCAACCATAAGACCATAATTTGAAAAATGTGGGTCCCCATTTTTCTTTAAATAAAAGGGGGATGTTGGGTACAACAAATGTCAACTTACAGGGGGAATACTCCTGAGTATTCAAAAACCTATAAATTTGGTTAGTAATCCTTAGATCAATTATGGAAGTGTGTCATAAAAGAAAACTTAAATCAAAAACATGAAATAGACTCCTAAGTTGATTCACACAACATACTTTCCTTCCAATTCCTTAGATCTCTGTGTTGAATGTGTAGTTTATTTAACACTTGTGATGAGTACTTCAAAGGATTGATGAAGTTGTAGGTTTCATTATAATGTCTATTAAATATTAAAATGAGGGAAGCTCATGCATTGCTCTACTAATAGCCAGGCATCCATATCCCCAATAGAGATACCTTGGGCTCCTTCTCTTCACTTTCATTATTTTATTTTAACCATGATGCATGGTACATTGACCTTATTTCATCATGTGATCCTCTTTTAATTTTTCTTTAAATATTCTTTCACTCTTTTGAACTCATTATTTCTTTTATTATTTTGTTTTCCTTTTATTCTTGAATGAAAACAAAAGAATTGGTACCCTAGTGAGCTAGTATAATTATTAAATAAATTATTACCAGAACATCCTTACCAACCACATCTATACCCAAAATTGTCACTTCTAATAAGCATTTAATATGATAAGTGTACTTGATGTAATAAAATTAGAATTTTTTCTAAATTTGTATGAAGTAATTTGAGAACTTTCACATACCTAGTTAAAGTATTCAATTATGACACCATCTAGAATAATCCATAATTACATACCTTCATCCTAAAGATGCAAAACATAATTTTACACCCAATTTGTGAATAAGTCCTAAATTGCTTATTCCTTTTAAAATCTCCTCTTTTTTACAAGTCTATTGAGTATAAGCTCAATTGGTTTGGATTTTAGCTTGGTTACATTAAAGCAAACACAATTATGACTATGATGGAAAGCAAAAAAATAGATAATCTAGAAAGCATATAACTCTATTTAAATAAATAAATTAACCTAAGAAAGCAAGGAATCTATTCTAAGAAACCCTGAAATGTAGTCTACAAAGTAGAAAATCTAATATATGAAAGCATGGAATCTATTCTAATCCTACATATACATTTTCCACTCTTATTTGTTAGTATGGCATACCTTTAGATGGTACAACCATTAAGTAGTGCTTCAAAAACTACCTGTTGACTAGATAGATAAGTTAATTACCCTACAAGTCCTTTAGAAAAATTGCATTATTGTCCATGGTCTTTGAAATTTGATATTGCCAACCCATAATGGGGAAAACTTATTATGTTGTCCTTTCTTCTTATGGGCTTTATCCCAAAGTAACATTTGATCCAAAATCTTGAATGTTCTAACCTTTAATCTCTTATGAAACCACCTCTTGAACACATCTTGGTGTTTTTTGAATGTCTATAAGGCTTCAATTCTTGAATCTTCTATCTCTATTATAACTACTAATCTTGATTCTAATTTATCTCTTGGTTCCATGTAGTCTTGCATGAAATAATAATTTGGTAGTTTCAACATGATAGGGAATATTAGCCTAAATCCATACATCAACAAATAGGGTGAGGCTTTAAGGTCTTGATTATATCTCATTTGGCCTACCTAAAGATCATACTTTAATAAAATGTGCCAGCCCTTGGGCTTATCCCTTGTTAATTTCTTGATTGCATCTATTAGATTTTGTTCATTGATTTTGACAGTCCATTTCCTTAGGGGTAATGCTTAGAGGATGACCTGATAGTGATTTAGTTACTATGTGCCCATTTAGTAAATTTTATTCATATGAAATCTAACCCATTATAACAAACCAAATAAATAGGGGTGCAAAATTTGGTTGTTATGTTTTACTCCAAGAAGCAAATCATATCTTGTGCTCCACAATTATTTATAGTTGTGGCTTCATTGTATCTAGTGTAGTAGTTGGTATAGGTAAGAAAAAATTTAAGGCCTAGTAATTAATTTGGGTTGATGATGTCAATGAATTCTAAAACCCATTGGTTAAATGGCCTTTCTTCAATAACCAACTATAAAGGCATTACTACATGTACTTCCTTTTTGGCTAGAGATTGGAATTCATGACATGTTCTTACATGAGCATGAGCATCCTTAAAAATTATTGGCCAATAATATCCCATTCTTAATATCTTATGGGCTATTGTATTTCCAAATTGATGACCACTGCCTATCTTTTTATGTAAGTTATATAGGATTTCTTTAGCTTCCTCTATAGATACACACCTTAGATAAATATCTTCATAGTTTTTTATATAGATGACTCCCTTCTTGATCATGTAATGAATAGATTTGAGCTTCAAAGCTCTCCTTTCTCTATTGACTTATGGGAGATATGGTTCTACAAGTAAATAATGTATTATATCTATATATCATTCTCATTTAGATACTTGAGTTTCATATACCTCTTCAACTATGATACGTGGATTAGGATCAATCATAAGTTGAACAATACCTTAATCCTGAATTATCTTTGTAGGTTTAATATCTATGTTGAATTCTTGTAGCTTGGCTATCCATTTGCCTTAACATTATACTAGTTTGATATATGACAGGGTGAGCTTGATAGTAGGATTAGGCACAATGGTAATGGTTTTATTTATCAAGATGTAATGCCAAAAAAAATTCACTACCTTGAGTATAGAAAAAATCTTCTTATCAATCATAAAATATCTAAGTTATCTTTCATATTTGTGCTCTTAAATGTAATTAGAGGATCAATATCTTTCTTATCTTGTGTTATAATAGAAACCATTTTATTCTCTAAAGTGAATGAGTACGAATATAAATCTTTTGTAAATAATGGATTAATCAATATTGGTGCTTGAGATATCACATTTTTAATGTCTTGGAAAGACTTTTTGGCTTCATCTATCTATTCTATTTTGGCATATTATTTAATTATGGAATTTATAGGTCTAAAACTTTATACAAATATTGAAATAAACTTCCTTACAAAGTTAATCTTTCCAAAGAATGATTTGAGTTCTTTCTTATTGTTTGGTAGTGAAATATTTAAAATTCCTTGAATTCTATCTAGATCAATGATGATTCCATACTTGTTGATGATGTTCCCTAGACTATTACCTTAGTGACTCCAAGTATACTCTTCTTTGGGTTTAGTGAAATATCAAACATTTTGCATCTATCTAATATGGACTAGAGGTGACATATATAGTAAGATCATCCATGTAGATTATTATGAATTTTTATATCAGCCCTTTGAATATATGATCTATAACACATTGAAAAGTATCTCCTATGTTTATTTAGACAAATGGAATCCTCTTTTTATATATATATATATATATATATATATATATATATATATATATATATATATATATATATATATATATATATATATATATATATATGTTCCCCACTTCATTATGAACATTGTCTTTATTTTATCCTTATATTAGACTGGTACCTGATTATAACTTAAAAATTGATCCAAAAAGGAAATCATTTTGCAACTAATTACTATCTATATCACGTCATCCAAAGAAGGTAGGAGATAATTATCCTTTTTATAAGCCTTATTCACGTTCCTAAAATCCACACATAGTCTTATCTTACCATTCTTCTTTATTACTAGGACCAAGTTGGCTACCTAAGTAGAATGTTAGATTGGGAAGACAATTTTTCACTTAATAGCTTCTCCACTTCTTTCTGAATGAGAGGCTCTAGAATAGGATTAACTAGTCTCTACCTTTGCTTGAATGGTTTGTGATCTGGATTTAGGGGAATTGTATGAGTAATGACTAATACATCATAAAATTTTAAATATTCATATGCCCAAGAAATGACATCCCTATACTGAATGATCAAATCCTTTACTTGTTGTCTTTCCTCTATCGTGTAGTTAAGACCACTATTAACATAGTATGGGCTATGTTCATCTCCTATATGTTTTATTTTGAAGTCAAACTCATTGACCTTAGGTTGTCTAAGCTATTGAGCTTGAGGGTATATGTAAAATGTCCTTTATAAAGAGACCAACCCAATTAGAATATAATTTTCTTTGAGCTAGAGAATGCATTCTTTTTTTATTTCTCTTGACAGAGGTGAATAATGTCTTTTTCATCAATGATTTAGGTCTTAAAGTCCCTTAAATTAGTTAAAAATTGAATAATATTATAGTCATCATCAAATATTTGGAAATTTCCTATATTATCAAGACTATATGGGCAAGGCGCCAATTTAATGGAAAATATTTTTACCTTAGATTCTTAGAGGGGCTCTAAGTTAGCAATAGTAGCAGTTAGTGAATCTGTAGCTTGATTTTACTCTCTAGGGATGGCTTATATGTTGATAGCCTCAAATATTTTTATTAGGTCCCATGATCTCTACTTGTATCTATTCAAATAGTAATGCTTTCATTGGTATTTATTTATAACTTGGTTAAACACCAAATTTGAGTCGCCAAATAATAGTATTTTTTTCACATTGTTCTTGAGTGCAAACTGTAGTCATAAAACTAAAGCCTCATACTCAACCCTATTTTTATCACATGGAAAATTTACCCTATATGATACCAATAATTTTTTACCCTATGCATGAATCAAATCAATTCCTATGCATGTTCTTGCCTGGATATAGCACCGTTAAAGTCCATAGTCCATAGCTGATTAGAACCTTTAGGTTTTGGATTCTATAATTGATTTTGTATAGTAAAAGTATAAATAATGAGATTGAGAGACTCATAATTCACCTCTTAATTATTTATGTTATACTCTATAATGGGATATTTCATCCTCGATTCTCTATCAATTTTGATTCAATTTTTAATTCCTCTCCATGGTAGCCATATATGAGATAAGTCTACTGAAATATATTCATTGAATGTTTTGGACCAATCCTTATTTATCAATAATTAGGATCCTTTGGGTATGTCTACCACAAGAATATGAATGGTCATTTGGACTCATGGTTTAGATACTACTTGAATATGTACATTCATTAACTCTCCCACTAATGGTACTATTATTTTATCTAGTTGAGAAACTATTCTATTTGAAGGGTTTAGAGTGAGACCAAGATCTTGGCATATAAAAGTAGGCATGATAGTCACAAATGCTCCATAATCAACTAAATAGTTATGAATACTCTTACCAAATGACCTGATAATTAGTAGAAGAGGTGTAACTTCTTGTTTACTCTTGTAAATGACATTAGCATTAGCAAATTTTACTTTTTTTGTGTGGTTACCTTAGTTATTTCCATAAGATCCTTTCCATTAATGGACTTCCATAGCATCTCCTTTTGTTTGGTGATCTAAGCTAACTCATAAAGAGTTATATTTTCTTTAATCCTTTTGATATCTTCCACAATGTTATATCCTTTTTTTCTTGGTTCTTCATTACTCTGTGGTTGATTGTTCCCCTTTGAAGGAGGTGGATTATTATCTACTTTAAGGTTTGGAGGAATTATTAAGGTATGTAGAAGAGTTGATGTTATGAATGGCTACTTATTCCTTAGGTTGTATTCACCTCTTTAGAACTATTGAAAAGATTGAATCTCATCTATATTATCTTTCAATATATTACCATCCTCACCTAGGAAGGGAAACTCATGAGTTTCAAAGAACATAACAATTCTTGTAGAGCCAAGATCCTAGTGATATTTTATTGGATTATTCATCTAGTCCTACCTAACTACTTATATTCTAAAGATATTGAATGCTACATCGAACTCAATTAAATTGAGCTCACCATGTTGAGTAGTGTTGTGAATTATAAACCAATTAGGGAGAGTTGTCTCTACCATATTGATCTCTAGAAGCTTGTTAGGCTGATCCATGTTATTCATAGGCCTATTGAGTGGTTTGTTGTATCTTTAGAATCCAATGTTCTGATTGCTATTTGGGTCATTATCATTTCCCATCTTATTTTCCATACCTAAGAAGTCATTGCTTAGCTTTTAAACCATCTTATGAATATAATCTAGTTATGCCTTTGTAGAGTTAGTACCTTATAAAATAGTAGTATAAGGTGTAGTTAATTTCTAATTTTATTGATAACCATTACTTGATGTATGGTTGTTTAAGAAGCTAAAATTTGGTTGTGTTGATTGTGTCAATGTGGGCAGTTTGTAGAGTTGGTTTTGGTTGAACATGAGGATATTATATTTCACCTATGGTATCAAATTTAATGATGGGATTGCATTATTTATATTAGACATGTCAAGCATCTGAGGATTGAGATACCTATCAATGCTGATGGCTTCTTCATATGTTAATGGTAGATTTTTAACAATAGATGTTATTCTCAAAACATGTCAGTGATTGCATCCAAGCCATTCTTTTACCACTCTAGTGCTAATGCACCTTCTAGTTTATACCTTTGCATTAAACAATTGTTCATATTATATAACCTCACAATGAAATCATAGATAGGTTCATTAGGCTCTCTCTTCATACTGGTGAAGTTTTAGTATACCAAACTAGGACTAGTGACCTATCCAAATTATGCAAGAAAATTTGTTTGACATTCATCCCACGAAGTGATAGAATTTTTTGTTATATTTAAATACCAATCATAAGTAGAAAATATTATTATAAAAGGGAATAATATGCATGAAAAATCCTCATCAATGACATTCATTAGCCTTAAATTAGCTTTAAAAGATTTGATATGTTCTTCTGCTATCCTTACTCTTGAAGGAGAAAAAGATGGTAGTTACTTTTCAATATTCCTTGGTAAATCATGCATGTCTCTTAGGATGAAAATATAAGATATAACTAACCAAGGCTAAGCCATTAGTTGATTAATTGATAAAGGGTTCCTTATAGGTAAGGGCTTCCCTACTAAAGGAGGTGGATTGTTATGAACTAGGGTTGTTGGCATAGTTTTAGGTATCCTATGATTTGATAGGGGTGAGACTAGAAAAAAATATGAAGAATTAGATTTGGTCACTCTCTTAGGTGACTCTAGTGCGAATATATGCAAAAATCACTAACCACTTTATCGAAAGTATTGTCCCTCCTTCTAGAACTAGTAAAATATTGATGTGGGTTTTATGACACCATAAATGATGAGGTAGCCTCTAAAATTTTAGAATATCTATGGAGGAAAAATCCACTCCAAATAATGTGTTATAGGTATGCAGTCTTTAATAACCTATCGATGGAGTAACTTGTAGGGCATACAAGTTGTTGACAAGGATTTTAAATAGAGGTGTGGTTTCTAAAGGGTATTTAATTTATATATGAGTTGTATGGGTGGTTGGTTACTAATATAAAGTGGTTAGGATTTTAAAAAAAACTCAAAAAAAGGAGGGAAGGGTAGTTAGAAAATAATACTCTATGGTTTTTAGGAATCACTTCCCTAGCTGGTTTGTAAATGGCAAGCATTATCAAAACCTATGCCTATTACTAGTAATAGTTACACACAGACAATCAGACATGCCTAATAAGTCTAAGGAGATACTAATGTAAGAAATTAATAGGACTTAATCAAAGGTTACTCCTTATAGGGTAGCTATTTCACACTCTTACTAAGGATATTATGGCTCATGATAGTAAAGTATCTCATGCAACTAATTATACACACAAATACAACTACATCAGATAAATCACTCATACATATTCATAATTATTAATTAATCAGCTTAATCATCTTAATCAATGTAATTTACCAATATTTCAAAAGTTGTTTGACATCTAGAATTAGTACATTAATAAAGATAATCAAGAACCCATTCACAACTTTTACACACTAAGGATTATTTAAACATAATAATTTAAAGAAATAACATCTAATTACATAGATAATGGAAAGACAATAATCAACAACATGAAGTTGATAATAAAAATTGATTCATTACTTTGTATTCAAAATTATTTAACCAATCCAAACTACGGATTAAATTGTTTAAATAGGCTTAAGGAAGGGGTTGCCTCATCCTCCAAGATCATGTAAAGTCATTTACATGTGATAGTTAGAATATGAGATATAACTATAGTCAAAACCATATAAGAATCAATTAGTCACAAGTTAGCCTTTATAAAACAATGTAATGTGTGTATATGTACAAAACACAAAGCCAACTCTAAAATTAAAAGGGTGAATTAGAATAAAACTATATATATATATATATACACCATGAAAAAATTATACATGCATAAAATCTTAGCCTTTTTAAGGTTGTGTCATCTTGATAGCTACATACATGTTGGTTAGTGTCATGGTGATAGTTGTAGAAGCTATAACTATAGATGTCAACATGGCACTTGAAGTAGAAATTTGAGGTTGCTTCTTCTTTGCTTTGTTTTCCTTATAACACTTGTATACTACATCATGCTGCTATCGCATGATGTTCAAGTTAAGAAAAGGTAGTCGATGGATCCTATTGACTTGGCCAAGGAAATTGACATGTTCATCCTATATAATCTTGAAATTTTTCTTGAATATATCCACCTTAGTGACCTTATTTTTAGTATCACTTAACTCAAATTCTATTTCTTCCAATGTTAGGCCCTGTAGACCTTGTTTGAAGATATCCATTACTTCCTATACAAGCTGATCAAAATTGATCTTGATGATCAATTTTTTTAAATTTTCCTTCACATTTTATAATTTCAAATTATTTAAAATATGTACAATCTAGGCCTCAAGTGCTTAATACTTGGGTGGTAAAGCCTCAACTGATTGTAACCACTCCTGGGCTTCTTCTTACCTAATGACAACCAAATTAATGGCATTATATACCTCTAACGGTGTTATGAGGTCTATATGACTACAAATTTTATTTATAATGTATGAAACTAACATATTTAAGCTATTAATATAATATCTTAAAAAATTAATGAATTGGTTAGTTTTATTCACATAAGGAGCTAGTTTATCCGTCGTGAAATCTAATGCTTCCAAGGAGTTGTAACTTTTGAATGTTGCTTCCTAAACCTCTACCTTTATGATTATATGGATTTGAATGGTCTTATATTTCTCCCTTAATTATTCTACCTTATATTCTAATTCTTTCCAGGCCATCTCCATTCCTTCATGAAGTGCCATCATGGCCTCTTTGTGTGCTTCAACTAGGTCTGCAAAGTTCTCTACATATGGAGACTTTCTTGGTTGCCTATTCTACGTTTTGGTGAGGGAGAATACCTCTTGTCTTTCCTAAAAAATTAATTCATTTCCCTTTTTATCCTATAGCTTCCTCTTCTTCACCCTATGTATGCTCTTAGATAGTTTATGGAATAGAGTGGTGATGGAATGGAGTTTAGTGATCTTAAAGCTAGGTAATTGGGAGGCCTTACTTCTCAAATACATAGCCCAAGGATGAATATCCAATTATGATGAATTATAGGTTATAATTTAAACCACTTCCTAAGTCTCCTCAACTATTGGTTATTTCTTTTGTACTTTGACAAGGACATCAGGTAGGGAATTCCAAATGACCTTAGACTAGTCCACTCCTCCAAACTAAGGGAGTGCATGGACTATGACCAATTGGGGCTTGGCCTTACTTCCTATATTATAACTTGCCATAATAGTCGCTTCTATAGAAGTGGTGGATGGAATGGGAAGGTTGATCTAGGTAGACTGATTATGGAATTGTGGAGTGGCCATAGATGTTTTCACCTTTTAGACACCTTTTTTTATTTGTGGCTCGAATGGTGGAGGTGCTAGAAGGGACATAAAAGGTATCCATGGTGATTGATATAGAAGTGGAATGTGGGTTAGTGGATGTGGTAGAAACATCCTTATTAACCTATGGGGTGAGAAGGGGGAACTGAATGAATGTGGTTGTGGTAAAGGGGTCAATGGAGGTAGAAGTAAACACTTCTACCTTTGGGTGTCTCAACACAAAATCAATAGAAACACTACCAAATATTGTAATAGTAGATAAAGTCATAATCATAAAATACTAGGTATCTAGGAGACTTTGTGTTATTAGCTCTAATTCAAAGCTCAAGGCCTTAACTACTTCTAGATCTTAATCCTTATCAAAATCCTCTTCATCTCCAACATCTTCAATTACAACAAGCTATCCCTCTACCATTTTTGAGTGGTGATGTATAGTAGGCAAGCCTTGAGATACCTCAACGATGAGACTCCTTGTAGGGGTATTAGGATTCCTTATGTATACAAGAGGGGTTTTCAAGTATATGAGAGAATCTTGGTTGATTGACAAAACTACTTTGGTTTCTATTCTTGTAGCTATGGAAATATGTACTTGGGGAATAGTATTAATTACTTATATGGTGATTTTAGTTATCCTTTCTTGTGTTCATTGTTCCTCATTAGAGTCTAAATTGATGGGATATCCTACCTATGATCCATTGATGTTTGGTTTAGCTACCTTGAGATCTTTTTTTATAGTCTTGAGCTTCAATTTTAAAGAGAGTCCTTGATATGAGGAACCTTTTTGGTCTTTGGATTTCTCCATGGACTATCCTATCCAAAAGTTTGAATTCTCCCATCCTTTGTAAAGAGCCTTCTTTCTATCTAGTTTCCTTGAAAAAACTAAAGGGTCATCCTATATCCTCCTTAAATGGTCTTATTTTAATCCTATAAGCCTAGCCCTTTCTAATAATTCATCATCATCTTTTTCATTGAGGAACAAAAAGTCATATGCATAGGGCTCATGAATATAGGGGATATTAAATCCCTATGTATTCTTCTGAATAAGGCCATGTGGATCCTAATCCCTACATGGAAGCATGGTCAAGTGATATCTCTTATGCTTTACACCCACTTATCCAAAATTCTTCTTCATGGTATATACCATTCTACCAATGACTACATGGTGGACAAAGTATGAACTCTTCTTCTACCTAGATATGTCTTCTTCAATACTCCACCATAGTTGGGAGGTAATTTCTTACTCTACCAACTTGTCTAGAATGTACTTTGGGAGACATAGAGGGTCAAACTTATTTATATAAATCATTATAATAATGAAATTTAGATACAAGAAGTAATCCCATCTTTCAATAAGTGTTTTCATAATGTTTTCTCTAATTATAGGCATAGGCAAGCCATAGATGATTTTCCAAACTTGAGGATATACATCATCTACTATCCTTACCATGTTCTTTGTGTATGAATACACATGCATAAAATAGAAGTGATCATAAATGCTATTCTTGACGTAATCATTGGCTAGAATCCACAATTCACTAAGGACATTGTAACTGGTTCCCATGATAGCATTTAATAAGTAAGACATCATATAAAAATTTATCAAAGGCATGGGGCACTTGTCCTTGTGAATTATTTGTTCCCTCAAGTGGAAATTAATTATTTATCCTAGTGTAAATTGAGCATCACTGGTCAACAACATGTGTAGTAATGGAAACCAATATAGATTGACAAAATGAATCCTCAACATACCATAGAGTCTATTCAATAAATCCAAGCAAATTCATACTCCCATCTTGAATTTTTCTATGGAAACATTCCCTTTTAGCTTCTTTCATTTGAAATGGATGGTTTATTTAGGGAGAAACCATGAATATAACACCTTCTCAATTGTGTTTTCTTTGTTCCATGGAAACACCCTATGATTGAAGTATGAATTAGGTATGTTCAAGGATAAGTGTCTTTGGAAGTTAGATCCAAAAATTCATGAAATAAATATTTTATTTCTAGAATGATGAAGACATCCTTTGTTATCTTACATGAGAATAATAGATCACATAAGAGGTTGATGCATGGCATCACCTATGGTTTGGAAGCTACATAATGCAGTCTTTATCTTTTCAAGGTAAGTAAGTTCATGATAAACAATCACTTAGAGAGCTTGATATTATCTACGTCTAGTGATAATATATCTATAGAATCAAAAACATTCCATACCTTTGAATAATTTGCATATTGATTATCAAAAATTGTAATGTCAGAGACTATATCAATAAATTTCATGGAATCCTTGATTGAGTATGGGGATGGTGTATTTGATCCTTGAAATATCATAGATGAATATGACATTGTGGTTTCTTTCAATATCATTCTTCATGCTAAATGTTGTAGGATCAATTTATGCTCCCAATCTAGTCATTGGTTCTTTACATAATGCTCTCAAGATAGTAGCTAGGGATCACTTGCGATGTATGAGAGAAATAGAATTTGAATGTAAATTTAATTAAAATTAATGACGGAGTCAATGGATACATATCACATATATAATATTTTTCATCAAATACCAGTTCATGTGATATAAATTCCCAATATTCACTTCTTTATATTCATTTATAGTTGAAACTTTGTTAGTTCAAGTTGGCGGGGGTTATTATTCAATTAATAGAAATTATTTTATCCTTTTATTCGACTAAGTATAAAAAGTTGTTTTCCCATTCTTGATAGTAGGGTATTTAGGTTTCGTGTTGGGGACTGATCTTTACAAAAGACCTGCAAGAAGAAGCCTAAAGACCTATTTATTTTAGACAAAATATATGTAGCATAAACCCTACAACATGTATATAAATCCTTTAGAATCCATTAGATAAAATGTTTGTGATAAAAATCCCAAAGACCTATTTACATTAGACAAAATGTTCATGGCACAAATCTTGTAATAGACAAATTATTTTGTGGAAATTGTTTTGGACAAAATGTCCAATGTAAAAACTCTAATAAGAATAGTTTGTTTTGGGTAAATTGTTTCAAAAAAAATGTTAGATGTAGTTTCCCTAAAGACCAAATTATTATAGACCAAAAGTTTTGAAGACCAAATTTTGAATAAAATAAGTGCTAAAATTTTAAACACTAAAAATTTACTATAAAAAATACCCAAAACATAAAACTCAAAAACCAAACTTATCAAACAAAATGTCTGAATGAAATGCTCAAACAAAAATCTTGATGAGTAAAATCTCTAAATAAATTCATTCAAACTACCTAAGTCCCAAAAATATGCATGCTCAAAAATCCTAAAAGGAAATAATATAGTTAGTCCAAGAAATATACATAAACACCATGTCAATTCCATCAAAACATGAAATCCAATATTCAGTTTTTCCGAAAATTTGCACACACATATGGAAAAGAGTCTCAACCACAAGGCCATAATCTTAAAAAAGTGGGTCCCCATTTCTATTTAAAGAAAAGGGGGATGTTTGGTACAATAGTTACCTAAAAATAATTTTAAATATCAAAATACTTTTCCATCTCTGTAGGTGAGGATTCATCTATATCACCCAAAATTGCACCATCAAACTTGGATGAATTACTTTATTCATATCACATCCAAGTTTTCCAATTACTTATACTCTTTCTACTTATTTTTCCTTAGCATGTCCTTAATCATGAGGTTTTTCTTGATAAGTTAGTTACTCTTCTAGCTATTATTGTTATTTTTTATTTGCCTAACCATGAACTTCCTCCTTTAGGACTACTAATTTATCCCTTATTTCATTCATGATAACGAGGATTTGAATAAGCTTTATAGTTTGTTCAATTTCCAACTATTTAGGATTAGCTCAAGGATTCTCATTAGAATTCCCCTCAGTATTTGATCTTACACATACCATTCTCATTAATGAAATATGATAAATAAAATAACCTTAATGGTCTTATTAGGTTTGCGCATTTAAACCTATGCTTTGATACCACTTGTTACAAACCCACAATGATTTATTAAAAACTATGTATTTTTTATATTTTTAATTTTGTACACTTAACAGTATAATTATAAACACAAATCAACATAATTACATATTTTTGAGAGATAAATATAGTGAATATATCATGTACATAAAATATTATTAACCCAATCTTTAAGTCATGTTATATTTAGCTTATAAATAACCTTTTAATAGCGTAAAAGTTAAGCATCCATGTTATAAAGCATATACAAAATTAAAGGTATTATAATATACCAAAATAAATCATTATTTTAGATAAAAAAGAATACACATCTATAATAATAATAATAATAATAATAATAATCATAATAATCATAATAATAATAATAATAATAATAATAATAATAATAATAATTATTATTATTATTATGAATCATGCATAAATACATGACAATACTGTAAATAACCATAATAATATTAAATGTCCAAATAATACACTTTTTACTAAATCCCATAATAATACATAATATGCAGTAAAATAATACATCAAAGCTTCATATGATAGATCGATATCAATATAATATCCATGATTACGCATCCAAATTTTTTGATCACCTAAAGATAGGGATAACATCATTTGGGTACTTTTTCTCCAACCACATACTATTAGTCTCCCACATACCTCCTTGTAGACACCAAAATTTTGCACACTACAATTTTGAATATCAAAACACCCTTGGACCCCCTTCAAACCAATTTGACCCATTCACCCCTAACCAAACCCACCCTTTTACCCAACTCAACCTTCAACACTCAACCTTTGATGGTCACCTTGACTACCGATGATCACCCTGATCATCAACAACTATGATCCCCACCTCCTAAACATAACACCTAATATGTACAAGCTAACATGGTACATTTTATTATATTTTCTTTACCTAGTGATAATACATCATGATTCATCAAAATTAGTAGATTAAACTTGTATGGAACCTTTTACCTATATCTCTTTGTGCCTATAAAATGAGGAGAGTAGGAGGTGAATAAGGATCCATAGTCAAGCATTCTGGCATATAAGTGATCAGGATATCAACTAGTAGGTCTTCCTTCTATCAATTTAGAAAATATAATAGAGACTTGAACCTTTACCAAAATTTCTCTTGAGGTAAAATATTGTTACTCTACCAAAATTTATCTAGGATCAACCATCAGCCATCAAGTAACCAACTAGGTACATTCTATATTTTAGGTTTTATTTGTTTGGTTTCTACCATCTTTACCTAGATTAGACCTTTATGTATCTTATCTCGTAACACCCAAACCTGAACTATATCCCAAATCACTTACTAAACCATTCTACAGCCTTTTCTAAAAACCTTTAAAACCTACAAGAACCATCAATGGTCACCCTAACTACTGATGGTCACCTTCAACCATCGACGGTCACCCAACTATCGATGGTCATCTTAACCACCAATAGTCACCCTAACCACTAAGGGTCACTATGGTAAGAAATAATAAAAAATTATTTATAGCTACCTACACTCGGCCAAATTACATTGTTTGTGTCTCTACCTATTCACAGAGACCTTACCTATTTTTTGAACCTAACCTATCCTCTTTAGCATTAGTATTGACCTATTATTTTATATCATTAGTCTATTTTATTTATCAAGAATTTATTTCTTCTTTAATTTCCTTTTTATTTTTTCTATTATTTGATGCAAGTAATTTATCTTCATTTATTTCAACTTTATAGTTTTAAGAGTGTGGATTGATAGCCTCCTAATAAGCTCACTCTTCTTAGATCTAGCTCACACCAGGAAACCCACCTTTATACCCATATAAAAACACCTTTTCATGAGTGCCTTCTTATCTACATGGCATTCTTCCCAAGATAAATATAATCTCTTCACACTCATCTAGATCACATGTGCATAAAAAATAGGTTCTTCTACCACACCCTTAGTACTAGTTTCTTACTTCTTTAAATATAAATAGGTATAAATTGAGAGAAATAATCCCCATAGGGAGTGGCCCTCCCCTTCATAGAGGGGTAGATAATGGCAGTGCATATATCAAGAACTCAACCAAAATTATATGTAGTATAATAAATAATACATTAAATAGTCACACAAACCATGGAATACAATCCTCTATCTTATATGACATCATGCACATGCATGCAAACTAGACATTACATTGGATTGACAATGTTTTCATTTATAACATTACTTTGGCTAATTTTTTTCATTATAAATTTCATATCTCTCATAAATATGATTCAATTCCATCTTTGTTAATTAATATCAATGATCTTTGTGTTACTGGATGAAAGGTATATACATATCATGGCCTCAATCTAATATATAAATCATCCCTTAACATGAGGGAGTATTCAAATATATAAAATCAAAAAAAAAATTGAAGACATTATGTTCACAAACTTTCAATATAAAATAAACTAGTAATATATGGAAATTTTCACTTAACCTTTAATTTAAGTTTCTAACATCTTTCACTAATAGAAAACAACTTTGCTTTCCTAATAAAACATACTATCAGTATCACTCCCAACAAAATAAAACAATACATATCATTTCCATATTTTTTCATAATCATTTTTCAATAATGAACATGCCTAAATGATTTATTCACATATTAATGAACCTCAAGTAAAAACATGTTTATTATTATAAACTTTCTCAATGCACAATTTTAAATGTTTCTATAATGATAATAATCTACCTATCATTATATTTCCCAAACACTTTACAAATTGATAAATGGCTCAAACAGGGTTAAGGATACTTATCATAGTATCATATTCATGATAACTAAGATTTAATATATTTAGGTGAAAATCCATTTCAATGTTTATATAAGGTAATTTATCCTTATTTAACCCAATAAATTTATCTCGTATTAATATTTGTTGAATATAATTATATCTCATTAATTAATTTCTTTATACAGGTTTTTATAATGCCATTATATGTGTAGAGAGTTATATCTATATACTTTATCAAATAATTCCACTAACCCAATGAGAGGATTAAGTAAATATTCATTTTCTCAAGACTCTTCTAAGGAGGTATATGTATTTATCACATCTAAAAATTATCAAAATCCCTTTTAAATACTTTTTAATGATTTACTCATATTTGATTGCAAAACAATATAAAATTTTGATGTAAAATTTACGTAAAATGTTAACTCCATAAATGATTATCTAAAGTTCATACACACACACACACGCACACACACACACACACACACACACACACACACACACACACACACACACACACACACACACACACACACACACACACACACACACACACACACACACACACACACACACACACACACACACACACACACACACACATAACACATACATATGCAAATAATTTTTATTTATAATTTTTATATGAATATATAGGGTTGTATGAAATCAAAAATACATACCTATAGCTCCTAAATAAACATGTATGGATGTAGATACTTCAATAGTTTTTAAAAATGTGAATCTATAGTTGCTTGGTTTTAAAACTTTATAATCTAGAAAAAAAGATGAAAAAAAATTATTATCATTCTTGGTTGAAATACCCACCTACAGTTCATATGCATATATATATAATAGTAACATCTTAAAAAATATGTACCTATAGTTAGTCACAATTACAATTCCTAGACCTAAAATTGGACATCCACTGCATAACACTACCTATAGCTACAAGGTGCTTGATATATGGAAATAAAATAATGGTTTACATTTGTTTATGCAACCATAAATTAAAGATATATCAATTCAAATAAAAATAAATTCAAAACATGTTTTATATCCTCTTAAAGTTCATGAGAACCCTTAATATAGCCTCAATAATGGGGACACTTGAATAAATGTCATGAACTAGTTGATGATGGTTTAGGGATATATTTATCATAGCATAATAGCTTAATATAAAAAATGAATCTAAACTTTTCATAAAATATTACCTTTATTTTTTTAAAGACTAATTTTGACTCAAATAATGTTTAGTTGTAAGTACCTTGAATGGGTAAGATAGTTCGAATCCATTTTGCAATAAAATTTTGTGCTTAAATAGTCAACTCATTCTCAGTCATATGGGTGTATAGAGGAGAGCGAGATCACTCTATAGATTTTTAAGAATGATTTTAGTTAATAAATATGGGTATTTATGCAAAATAAACCTTGAGTCCTATCTATACCTGGTTGGATATCAATAACCATTGTTACACATAAAAGTTTGACTACCTTCCTTCACATTCAAAAATAAGGTACACTCAAGAAATTGAAAATGAGGTTTTATAAATGCATATTTGGATTGGGATAATGAAAAATTAAATATAATCTATGAATAATATTTAAAACTCACAATAACATGTAGTTATAATTTAAATACACCACTTGCTTGTTAAATGAATAAAATGGTAGCCATTTCTTGTCATTGTAAAAGATGGTAGTCATTATTTTTAATTTTTAACAAATCCTTCCCTCTTTTTCTCCCTTTCCTTCATGTACATAACTCTTCCATTATCTCAAAGCATAAACTAAACCAAAGAAAAAGTGATGAAAAAAAGATAAATACTAAGGGGGTAGAAACTAGAAGCAACAAAATAGATTAACAAACTAAGGTGAAACCTCTTGATTTTACTCTAAATAAATCTGGAAAAAGAGCTGAACAACATTCTAAGGTGAAATCGGATGTTGGTTCCCTAGACAAACCTGGAAGAAGATCCACTAAGAAAACCAGAGAGTTAGAAAGTATGCAGAATATTGCTGATGGTAGGCAGGCAACTATTCTAGATTTTACCCCTAAAAAATAGATATGAAAATCATTATTTGGAATATTAGGGGGCTGAATAGCATTCATAAACTAGATATTGATGCTGTCCCTATAAAAATTGATTTTGATGCTGCTCTTTAGTAGGTTTCAGGACTGCTTTTCCTGGTGGTTGTTAATGCTTTATCTTTTTTGATTCTGTTAAAGGGTTTCAGGGTCCCTTCAAAACCTGCTTTTATCGTAATCTAAAAACTCTTCTATTATCTCTCCATATTATTATATTTTCTTCCTTTCCTTCATGTTTTTCATTCCCTAGTATATCTCTTAGATCTTTGTAAGTTCCCAAAATAGAACTCAAAATCCATAAATGCATAACCATATTACTAGCACTAGTTAGAAGTTTATTTTACACCATTTGGCACGATAAATTCATTTAAATTACATGAATTATTATCCCACCATGTGACAAATTCAAAACCTTCAATGATAGAAAAATACCTAATTTCTCCCCAAGACATCAAGATAACCTTAATTTTTAGGTAAACATTGTGTATGGAAATGATTCATGCTAGAACCCCAATTATCATCCAAAATATAAAGTTATAAAACATTTCCCTAAGTTTGGAAGACTTTACAAAATGAAATTTTCTTGGGCATCTTTTGTCTCATATCCCCTAAGCCACCAAAAAGGGGTTAATCAAATCCAATTTTTTTTTTTGCATAATTAGATAGAAATAAAATGGATTAATGAAATCTTGAGATTTAATAGATTTGAAATTATCAAATTAACTTAATGTTTAATCATAACTTAACAAACCATAATTTAGCCCACATACAAATTTCATAGAGATTCACATAGGAAATATGCATAACATGGTTAATAGATAACATCAATAGGAAAAACCATATTAAAACTAGTTTATCAATACCATATCAAGTATATGACTTGTAACCAATTCATATCATGCCAAAAATTAAAAAAATAATATATAATTAAAATCAATCACATAAAACATTTACAAAATATGAAAAAACATCAACGTTTCAACATGCAATATGTAAGTGTCTGTATGGGTTTGGGTTTCATTATTTATATCTCTATGGCCAAAAATATTCATCCTCCTCCCCTATGATTTTATCCCTCTATTCCACTCAATGAGGTTGAGATAATACTAACAATACTTGAATAAAACAAAATAGTAGTTATTTTGAGCTTATAATGAGATATCAAAAATAGTCACAACATATATACATCAATCAAACTTTTGTATGAAAAATTAAATATGCAAATGAAATCATCTCAACATAAGATTCCAAAAACATCATTATAACATATCTAAATACATATAAAAATTTCCTCAAATCATAATATACCATGAATTAAAAAATAATTCTTTAATCAAACAACATAGATATCCAAATATACCATCATAATCTTAAAAATAACTAATCATTAGTTTATTCCATTATCTAGTACTAATTTAGTTTGTAAAGAGTAGGATTAGATGTAACAAAAATATTTTTTACTATTGTATACTAGTATTTTCCCCATGTATTTGAAATCCTTTCAACCATATACATATGTGCTTGTCTATCAAGATAATTTATTGATGTTGATTAGTCTTTTGTATTGTGCATAGACAATGATTTTTTCTCCCTTTGGCTTGAAATGCTAGCTCTAATTTTCACACTTAATTGAATTAAAACATGTGGGATGGGGGGTATGTGATTTGGAAAAACCCCAAACACTCTATATTGAGTGGTTTCATGTTTCCTAAATTCCAATACTGTAAAGAGGTATAAAACTATAAATATTTCTCCCATATACGTATATGTGTACTCAATAGTGTTATACTATAATTTAAAATAGCTATTTGGCTTTTGACACTTGAAAACATGCAAATTTGACTTTGTGTTAGTATTCATACTTGGATTTTAGGACAAATATTTTTAATTTTATTTATATTTGGATGCATTTGGATTGTATCTCAAGGTATGAAAATTGATTTCTCAATATTTTCCAAATTGAGAGAGATGCTATATATGAATGGATTGAGACTTGATATGTATTTATAGATTTATCTCTAGGTATCCCACCCCACCCCCCCCCCCCACCCCCCACCTAAATTAAATTTTAAATTATGTAAGCTAACCCAAGGGAGATATTTTAATTTAAAAATTATTCATTGAGGATCCTTGGATATTATCAACAAAAGTAGACACTACCAATAATTGCCAATGTCTGAATATTATTAAAGCTATCTATGAAGGATAAATAGTGATATGGAATATAGATATAGTATTATTAATATAATAGAGTGTTATGGAATATAATAATTAAATATTGAGCATGAATTATATTAAATTTGGTTTGGTAACTCCATAAATAAATAAGCATATAAGGGATAATGCAAGCAAGAGTCAAATGTGTGTGTACAAGTCATGTATGTCAATGATATATCAAAACTAATTTTTTCAAGTGTATAATACCAAAATTAGGTGTCTATAGTGTGTCAAAGACATAGTGACAAGTATATTATATTATAATCACTTACATGGATAAGATTTACATACCATTTAGATTAATTAATTTCTTATACTATTTTATTCCAATAAAAAAAATATTAGATAATTTTGATTTTAACAGGAATAACCTACTAAAAAACCTAATTTTTTATTTAAACACAACATTCACATTAAGATAATAATAAAAATATTGATATAAATATTTGAAACATAATACTTATAAAATAATAAATAAACTTTTGAATATTGATATATGGAAGACCTTATTATCATGTAGGTGCTAGTGTGATTGACTCTTACTATGAAATGCTAACAAAAATCATTTTAATAATGTAAATAGTTAGATATAATTATATGATTTATAAATCATGAAAAATTTTACACAAATTTTTATTCTTAAATTATGGTAATTATCTTTTATTTGAATGTAACAATATATTTATTTATATATGATGCAATTCTCTCCAACATATTTACCTTATCCCTAAAATAAAAACATATTCAATATAATACTATAATTTATAATATCAAATAATTTATTGAAAAAAGTTAAATTATATATGATGGTATTTTAACCTTAAAAAATAAAACCCTTTTTATATGTAGTCTTTAGAACTCCTTCTTCCATATTTTATGTGTTTGACTCTTTTGTTTTGTAACTTGCTTATGCATTTGGAAAAATTGAGTTTATGCAAAGCGATGAAAGATGAAATATAAAAAAACATGAGGAAAATGGGGTATCCAATTATAAATATGTAATAAAACTATTCTAATCACCATGTTAACCTTGCCTAGTTGGTATAAGAAATTACAATGTGAATAAGGGATGTGTGTATTTCCCACTCTATTATTTTGGATATTTTATGTTCCACTTGGATAGAGTTATTGTCAAGGAATACCTTGTCTCAATTTTTTTGGATATTATGATTTATGAGGATGGATAATGTTAATTTTCCATCCTTTACCTTAGGATTTATGTACATGTAATTCCTTTTTTGGGAAATTCAAATAATATGGATAAAACACTATTGCATTTATTTGGAGAAACTATGCAGACCAAAATAATAATAATATGAAATGGATCACCCATTATAAATAATGTAGATTAATTTAATAATAATATGTATTTAACCCCCCATATATATAACCAATTTATATAACTAATATTGACTAGAGTTTCCCACCATGTGTTGAAGTGTTATTTTAGAATTTTATAGCAATTGAATAGTGCATCCATGATTTAACCTTGATACATAGCATACAAATATATCAGGTTATCAATTTCATATTGAAAAAATGAAATATGACTATTATCACCACTTTTATTTCTAAATTAGTATCTTTAATATTTCCTTCCCTATCATCTAATTTTATAAATTATTATCATGAATATTGACTTATTTATTGTGATAACATATCTCTTAGTCAAGGCAATGGTGTTTGATGGAAACTCTTATAGAATTTTAATTTCATTTTGAAACATAAGATGTATTTAATTTTCATGGAATATCCTTAAAAAATTAGTGCATACAATTATCAATATATTTACTCATTTCAAAAAATAGATGATATAATTGGATACCTCCATACGACATGTTAATAAATTTTCATAGTTTTTATCACCATGCCATCCATGTAACAAGACATCTCCTTGAACACATCATGCCTAAATTTTTTTTTATGTATTTTATCAACTCAAAAATGATATGTGAATAATTTATGACTCCATATAATCTACATCTTGATTTAACACAAAATATGTATGATGTGAGAATTGGATGCTTTAACATGAATGCTAGAAATCCTCCATGTTTTTTCTCACTATAATTCATGTTTATAGTCCCACGTGATAGTCATGTTTTATAAAAAAATATTTATTTATGAATTGATACTATTAACTCCATGTTCTAAGTATTAATGTTTTTATCCTTATGTTTTTTATTTTGACCTACACCTTATTCCTTAAATAGTGAAGATAGAAATGCCATTGCATTGTTGTCAAATATGATTCCTTTGTTGATGGCTTATTCCCTAATAGTGATGACATTAATTATGACCATAGTTTTACTTAAAATCATTTTTTTTAAGAATTTCATAGGTGTAACATATAATATCCTATAATTTTACACCACTTTTTTCACCTTAAAAAAGAGATGTGATAAATGGATGCAAACCTAGAATCTATCTCCCTAGTCAAAATGAAATTAGTGTGTTATTTTATCATGCATTATCATAAATTAAATGCATGCTTAGTATTTTATATAGTTTTTTTAATCTTTATTTATAATCCTAATTGAGTAAGTTAGACCTCTTGATTTTTTTTCAAAACCATTAGTATCATGTAATTCATAGATTTAAAATAAAAATGGGAACCTAACAATTAATAGGATCATATTTGTTTTTAAAAGAAAGGTAACATAGAGGATACTCTATTCAAATTTATTTTAAAATATATGTGAACCTAACATCTACTAAGATTATATTGGTTTGATTAGAAATTGTAAATTTATTTGTAAAGATATTTCATAATGAAATTCTAATATATTTTTGAGTCTTCTATTTAGAGTGATTCTCATAACATGTCCATCATTATACCAATTTTTTTTTCCCTTTATTATGATAAAAAAATTAAAATTTATTTAAAAATAAAAGGGAACTTAGTGTGTACTATGTTTCGATTCATTTGATTAGAAATTTTTTTGCATTTAATTATAAATATAATTTAGTAATGATTTTTTAAAAATATTTATGAATATTCTGTTTAGGAGGGATTCTCATAAATTTTTCCTTATTATAAAATAAAAATATTTAGTCCATTATTATTTTTAAAAATGTAATTATATTCATTGAAAAACATATGAGAACCTAGTGTTCTTTAGGTTTCCATTCATTTGATTAGAAATTGCACATTTAACTTTTATTATATTCAAATAAATTTCAAAACATAAAGGAACCTAGCATCCACTAGTTTTTCTTTCATATGATTATAAATTATAAATTTAGTTGTAAATAAAATTTTATAATGAAGTTTTTTAATACTTTTGAGTTTTTTCTTTTGTAAATCCACTATTTATGAGTGATTCTCATAGTTTTTCCTTTATTATAACAAAAAGTATATCATCTTTTATTCAAATGAATATTTATAGGATTTCATACCACATGAATATTATTTTAACCTTTTAAGACTTAGTATAATAAATTATTATAGTGAATATGTAAATCCTATGTTGTTAAAGAATTAAGTATAGAAAATTAGGGTGTAAATATGCAATAAATACAAACATTATTCTATAATAGAATTGACTTAGTTTGATCTTTCTAAAAATATCTATAAATAATGTAAATAAGAACTTAATTATAAATCAATTAAAACAAGAGATCTAGAGGCTATAAATTGAGACAGAGGTTGGTATGAGTGTTAAAAATAGGATCCAGGTGTCAAAACCCTTCCTGGATAGTATCACCCTAATTGGAAAGTAGTATAATATGGTGCTAGTGTCCATTTTTTGGAAGTAGTGTCATCTATGTAGAATTATCCTTAGTTTCTGAGTCTACCTGTGCTTCGGTTTGTCAAAATTATTCCTACATGAATGAGTTCTTGATCTCTATATATGACCCATTTTGAATGATTTTATGTGTAAAACCCTAATCCTCCATGTTAGGGAGTTTAGTGGATACAATCAATAAAGTTTGGTTATAGTGGGGTGGCCTAATCATCCTCAACACCCCATTATGATGCTATTTTCCTACATATTAATACTCTGAAGAGGAATCAAACCTGATGTGATTCTCCCTAGCTAAGTGATGGTGCAAGTGAAAGTGAAGCTAGTATGAATGTTGATTTGAGTGTTCTGATTGTGATTGAGACTAAAAACCTAAGTCATATGAGTTTAAGAATATTGTATATGGTTTTATGCCAAAGTAGGGAAGAATAGGGATTGATAACCTTAATTGTGTATAACTTCTTAGTTTGTATGTGTAATTTTGTATCTCATTTTCATCTAGTTGTTATAGGGATAAAAATTAGGTATATATACTATTATGGTGATTTTTTAGGTCTTAAAATAGGTCTAAGTTGACCTTAGGTGGTCTTAGACTTGAAGAGATATTCCTTGGTGGAAAAATGAGGGAAAGGATTGTACCACTGAAATTAATACACTATCACCATGTAACACTACTATCCCTATTATGATTCAAATGTCCAAGTGGTATAACCTAAGGCATTAAGGGGCCAAGATGTTAAGATGAAGGTTTGGGACTATTTTAGGGGTGTCTATGGTGCTTGTGACCCACATGAAGGCTTGATATGTTTGAAAATAGGCCTTAATATAGGTTTAGGGTTAAGATAGGGATAGGTGGTCTCAAGTAGTACTCTTAGCACTCAAGTGTAATTTTTAGGTGATTAAATTTGTCCCCCCCATTTATTATATAAATTTAGGAAATAGAAATGACTAGGATAAAGTAAAAATAAGCGTACTTGGACTTACCTAAGAGGTGAAGTTTGTGAATCTAGATCTGAGTCTATGAAGCATGTTCCATTGTATGTCTTGTAATTAAAAGCTATATAGATCAATCCTCACTCAAAATATATCAAAAAAAAGACAAAACTAAGTAAATAAATAAAATTAATTAAAGAGATAAGACTGAGTAAGGAGATAAGGGAGAGGAAAGGAATAAATACACCTCACTAGGTATATAAACCAATGCATACAATTGGTGACAACCTATGTGTGTGCATGTAGATAATGATCAATCATGAATAAATTAGATTGAGTTAATGGATTTCTCAATCCCCATATGTGGATGAATCAAGAACTCAATCCAATTTTGACTCCATCATTGGCCACCCCTACTTGGTAGATCATTACTTGTGAATATATTGTATTGGACTCATGGTGTATCCAAGCCTCTTATGTAGGTGGCTCAATAACTCAAATAGACTATGAATCCATCATTTTATACTCATGTATAGTAAATGTATCTAAAACAAAAATTGTGCAATGTAACTAGAAATATGTAAATGGATATGTCAGATCAGAACCACTTGGGTATATTAGGCAGATGTGGACACTCATGAATGCAAACCACTATAGATGGAGCAAGACATGAATCTAGTGTGTAACCTATATTATGTTATTTAATGTGTATGACATAGAGAATGACATGGATTTTGTCATTCCATATAATCAACCAATGTATAAGTGAATAGACAATAAAGATACTAAGCTCTAATAAGCTCTAATAATCTATATGTATATCTAAGTATCTTAATTGAAATGGGAATGATCATGCCATACATAATGCCCCCAATCTAAGAAAATTAGTATGAATATGAGCTAAGTTGAGCCAAAACTGGTAAACTATAACTAAACCTATGCAAACTTAGACTATACCTATTATACTTCTAGAGACAATCTAGACTTTTCTAAAATTGAGGATACTAGATAGTAGAGCCATATCTTAGATAGTAGCACCATGTGGTTCTAGTGTCCCAATTTGGGCACTAATGTTTGACTATTTTAATTTTTGTGCAAATATAACTGATCTATGTGTCATTATTTCTCACTATGTTTTCTTGAGTCTAATTTATGTATTTTGAGATTGTGTGCTAAAAATTATACTTTGAGTACATTTGGATAGCCTGATCTCTATGTAAAACCCATATGAATGCCCCATATTTTGAGGGGATTTGTTGTACCTATGACATAACTATCCTTAGAATAAAAATATTTGTAAAATATGTGTTAGCTAAAGAATATATGATATCTACATAATAAACCAATATAATGTGCATACTTTACATCAAAATGTAAGATAATCTGATCATAATTTTGTAATGTGTGATGTATGTTAGATCTATAATTCACAAGGCTATCAAGATAGATATAATAGTGTATATGAACAACAAATCTAAGTAGCTACCTAGGGGGATGGGGCATGACATCCAGCATATTACCAAAGTAGGAAAGGGAGATGCATGAGGTCCCTCATGGAATCTAAAATTGGAGTATATAACAAGTAAGATATAAGTGTCATGGCCATGACACATACAATATAACATATATACAACATACATAAGGCACATAAAGTAGGCCAAAGGGACACAATACAAGGGATATGGGCACATTTCACTAAATTTGAGAAATAAAGACATAGAAGGACATGAAATGTCCACATACATAAGTAAGAAGCATGTTGGCTTAGATCCAAAGAGAAGGACATATTCAAATGTCTGCATACATAATTAATAAAGTACACACAAGGACATGGGCACTTCCCAAAGGATACATATAATGAAAATAAGTGGCATATATCAATAGAGAAATGGCATATTAAAATTACCTCGAATACAATAAACATAGAGATATAATCAAGTCTAAACTAGGAAAGCTAGAAATGAAAGGATTCATGAACATGTGGTAAAAATGTGTATAAGAGATAAGATGTACATATGTTGAGTGTAAAATAGTAGTTGATAACCAAATTTTGGTTACCATAAACTAGTCTAATAAAAAAATCATCTTGTCAAGCCTTCACCTTGGTTTTTAATCTTGAAAATCCTTCATAAGGCATAGTTAGCAATATTTAAGGTATTTTTGACAAGTTTAAGGTGAATGTATTCTTAATGTTATGCTTGTCTAGTCATATTATGTCTTGGTCGAAGGGTTTCAAAGAGATTCAAAGGTTAAGAGAGATTTTTCAAGCCATGTAATCTAGGCCAGAGTCATCTAATATGTCCATGGTATATCAAAATACATTAAATGAATTCAAAATTGATTATCTAACATTACAACTCACCTAACATGCTTGTTTGATCATTTTTAACATACAAGATGAGAAAATGGTAATAAGGTGGTAGGTTTGTAGAAGAAGTCAATGATTGAAAAAAATTTCCAAGTTCATAAATGTGTGAGGGATCTTAGAGAATAGTTTTTGATCCATTTTGGTCTATTTCTATGTAAGTAATGATAATTCTCAAGTAAAATAAGGTGATTTTCAATAATTCCATACAATTTCTAGAGATAGAATCATCTACAAACACCCATAAAGCTTCCTCCAGTCCATACAATTCCAGATACATGAATTTTAAAAGTTTTTAAACTCAAATATGAAAAATAAAATTCATATTTTCCATTACTCTCCTTTGTATCTCTAGAAAGAAGTTTAGTTTTTATTTGGAGAGAGAGAGAGAGAGAGAGAGAGAGAGAGAGAGAGAGAGAGAGAGAGAGAGAGAGAGAGAGAGAGAGAGAGAGAGTGTTCCAGATACATGAATTTTAAAAGTTTTTAAACTCAAATATGAAAAATAAAATTCATATTTTCCATTACTCTCCTTTGTATCTCTAGAAAGAAGTTTAGTTTTTATTTAGAGAGAGAGAGAGAGAGAGAGAGAGAGAGAGAGAGAGAGAGAGAGAGAGAGAGAAGATCATACCTTGGGAATATTATGGAGTACCTATGACCTTACACTTTATGTCATTATTCATCTAGTTAAACTCTTATGATCTATGAATAATTTCTAAGAGTGTAAGAGTGTCACTATGTATTATTCATCCAAGCAAGGTCTAAGTTTGCCTATGTTTCTTCACTTTAGAGTTTGATGGAAGAAAATGGATTTTTGAGGTGATTTAAGGGATAAAATGGTAAATTTTAATGTTATTTTCATCAATTAATTCAATTTAATAATATTTATTTAACAAATAAATTGATGCCTCAAGCATGTTTGAACATCACCACCCTAGCAACATTTTTCATTAGATATTAAGTGTTTTCATCCTCAAAAGTTCTCAAGTGTTTTATCAATCATGGTAAACCTCTCATTTCCAAATAATCCATGTGACTTATCTTTGAATTTTTTTTCCTTATATACAATCCAAGGTGGCATAATTATTTCTCTTTGGAAGCATGGTGTAGTAAATGAATCATCTCCTACAAGCCTCATTGCTTGGTCCCAAAAAGAAATGAATAGGTTAATGATGGTATGTGAGATATAATTGAAGAAATTTGAGGTATAATTGAATGATTAGGATTAAAAAATACTATCAAATAATATTTCAATAATTTTTGTCCACCCATGGGTCTACAGACCTATCAGTCGACATTCATGGTTTATAAGCCTCAGTTAAAGAAGCATAGGCTGGAAAGAGACCTAGTTTAGAAATATAAACACACATATAACCTTGATAAATATCACAAAATTGGTTTGAATATAATAAATGAGTACATAAGGTCAAATCTTCATATATGGCTCTTGTACATGAAGTGACCTTGGCCATAGGCCTGTGTATACAAAATGAGCAGACTTTGAACTACATAGTGTTTTTAAGTAGGTAAAAATTATTATTAGAGGAATTAGAAAGCAATAGACATGATCATGATATAATAATGAATTTGAAATAAATCAATAAATAGCTTATCAATAAACCTATTCAAATTAAAATTAGACCTACATGTTAAAAACATGTAGGTCCACATTTTGAGCCAAAAATTAATTGTCTACTTGAAAAAGAGTATGTGAAGATAATACGATTAATTTTAGGTATGAAATAGAATAAGGGAAAAAACTTATGAGAATGTTATGTGGGGTCAAAGGCCTTGCATAAATATTATAAGGATATAAATATAACTATTTATTATTTTTGAGACTAAGAAAGTGCTAAAACTCAAAGGTGAGGGTCTATTCTCAAATTGCAGTCAGGATACCCAAATAGAGACCTATTGGTCTATTTGAAGACATACTTGAGAAAGAATAATGGTGAGGTGAATGATAATTAGGAATAAATTTGAAGGTGGTATAAAACAATTGAAAATATTATCACTAAAAATTGATTATTTAGTGAAGGATGAAAAGGCAAAACACAAGATTGATGGCTAAAGAGACTTACAACACCTAAAACCCTCAAAGGTCTACTGTAGTCAATGAGGTCAAACCCTAAGCACATTGAGACATATAAATGTAAAGTAAAATATATTAAAACATTTTTAATAATGTTTCATACACCATGGATATGGTTAAAACTATAATTTTTTAGTTTGAATGAGCTTTGTACCCAAAAACTCTTTTCCTAGTCTTCATACAGCCAATTAGCTCGAGAGGCTATTTTTATATACTCAAAAATACTTGGAGGATTTATATGGTGATAAAAGGTAATTTAATTTTATAAAGGTCTATAAATTAAAATCATTATTATTTTTTAACCTTTAAAACCATACATGTATGAATCATCCTTAAGACTAGAGGTCTCACCAACCCCTATTTTTGTCTTGTGAAAGAGCTTGAAGGTCATCTTATTTTGCTTAGAAGTGTACGAAGGGTTTACATGGGAGATAAAGATCAAATGGGATGTTATATGGGTATCCATAATCCCATTTTATATAATTTTTTTTATATTAATCCCCTATGCTTTATGAACAATCGTTAAGATGGTAAGCACCTAAAACCCTTGTTAAGCCCTCCTAAAGGACCCGATGAGAGAAAGGATGGGTTTACTAAATTTATATGGATTATTATGGACTAGAAATTATTATAAGTAATTTAAAAAATCCCATGGACACTTTAATAACACAATTGGTAGAACATTGGATGGGTATAATGTATATAATAGTCCAAAGAAGCTCATTTATAGGTGTATTTTTGAGTGTTCAAGGTGGTGTTAAGCACTAAATCAGTTAGAGAGGATTTGTAAGTCTAGATAAAGATATAAACACCCCTTAAATACCTATACAAGTCTCCTAAGGTAGTTTATGTACCCATCAAGATAATAATTTGGGCCTAGAAGAGTAAATACACTATTTTGTGAGCCAAAAAGCTCAATTGCAAGCCTATGAAATACTCTTGGATGGATTTATCTAGAATATTAATTTTTGTTATGATGTTTTAGGCTCCAAAAAATAACAATCAAACATTGGAACTTTTTGATTATTTAGAAAACCACTCAAGTTGCCTCTTAAGCATGGACATGCTACTAAGTTGGGGTTTTGACCATTTTTTGGTTAACCCATCTATACAAGGTTCCATATCTTGAAATATGACATTAAACATTTTTTTCATGTATTTAAAGTAAATCAAATGTTTAATGGAAGTTTCACATGTGTGTTAGAGGTTAAATCACTGAGGGGGTAAACTAATGAAGTAAGATAATCCAATTTCAATTTCAATTCCTTCAAATCCTTAATAAATCAATACATGAATTGATAAATCATACACATAATTCATAGAAATTAATAAGAGAAACAATGTAAGATTAAACACATAACACATGGCATATGTGGGAAACCCTCTTTGGGTATAAAACCCACTAAAACCTATAATTAGACTATTATCATATAATAACAAGAACCAATTTAAGCCAATAATAATTGATCAAGGAATAACCATCCATTAATTTAGTGAGAATATAATCCCACAAGGAGCCATTGCCCCTGTTTAGCTAAGAAACCATAACAACTAGACCCTTAGCAAGTTTCACCTTGAAAGGAGGGATCAACCCCCTAGATGTTGAGAAGCCACAACAACACCTATAAACAAAACATCTCCTTGAACACTAATTTCTTACTAATCTAATTATATACAATGTATATCATCTCTTTTCAACTCTACACACTACACAGTCCACACTCTGATCTTCACACCCCCTCAATGCATCCAAAACCACATTTTGGATCACTCTATACTTCTTCACTCATCCTCAACCTGGAAGAGAAATATTATGACATTAGAAATATGACCTATAGGTTATAAAAATAGTCCTCAATATACTACACTCATCAAACCATCTACTGGGCATTCTTACTCTCCTTCACTTCTCAACCCTTTGCTCTACTCCACACTCACAAGCCTAGAAATCGTCATCTTTGATTTCTCTATTTATAGAGATTTCATGAATATCAACATCTTGATCAGCCAATAGACTTTATTTAACCCTTAAATTTTTTTATCAAACAAATACATGGCTCAATACAATCCTCAAAGGTTAGCCACAATAACCATGGGTCACCCTTAAGTAGTTATACCTTTCAATTATGCCTTAATATCACTTATACATCTCATGGAGACCTATTCACCCCCTTAGCACTTCAATGAGAGAAATAGAAACATAGGACAAGTTTCAAAATTATAGGTCCACTCCACATGATCCCTTAGACATCCTCAAAATATTATAATCAACATTCCTCATCTCTACGTATGCTCAAAATACTCAAATATTAGCCTTGTACATAAGAACACCATGAATGAACACATAATCAACTTATTAATATTTATTCATACTAAATATATATTTATCACACTTATAAAATACATATATATGATCCTCATTGAGTTTACAACATTTTATAATATCTAATACATCATGAAACATCTAAACAACATCAAAATAAGCTCAATTGTCCTTCTCAAGTCACTTATAGAACATGGTCAAACACAACAAAATTTGGAGCTCAATATATTTGAATTTACAAACAATAATTTATTCTAACCATATTCTTTGGATGTACCATGGATTTATCTTCAACTTTTCTTTTTAATCCACCTTTAAATTTATTCTAGATCAAAATATATATGCAAAGTACTATAGACTAGTTTTTCCCTTTTCTAATTTCAAATTCTAACAGTCAATATTAAACTTCAAACACCAAGATATCATCTCATGTCCTTCCATATATGGTAAAAAATTCTCTATAAATATCCTTGTAAGTAGATCAACCTTTACCTTTATTAAATAACTAACCCTTTGACCTCATCTCATGCAATCTAGTAATTTTCACCAAATACGCTCCATCGATCTCTTTGAAGTAGCTCAGTCTTTACCTTTGTTAAACATTGCACACTTTGAAATCATCTCACTCAATACATATCATTTATATATTTTTTTATGAACACCTATTCATCATTAGATCTTAGAGGTAAGCAAATTTTTGCCTATACATTAATGTTAAACTTTGAACACTTGTCATCATCTCACTACTTCCTCACACTTTAGAACAAACATCCTCCTTTGATCTCTTTGAGAGTAGCTTGGACTTTAAATTCATTAAATATCTATCACTTTGACCTCTTTTACTCAATATACACTATATATCTCTACTATAAGATCACCTAGACCAATGGATCTCTATTTGATCCTGATCATTACCTTTTACAAATATGGCTAAGCATGAGAATTATTACAATCTACCTAGGAGGACAAATTTTCACTTATATATTTTTTTTATATACACAACCTCTCAACCTGAAACTTGGGTCATATGATCTCCTCAAATAGAGGAGTTCATCCATGTCTCAAAAGTATCTTTATATTTCCACACACCATGAATAACCACCACATAGGCTGACTAGTCTTCTCTCTCAAGCCACCTTAAGGACCACCAATAGAACTTCACACCACTTACTAAACAAAAAACATGCTCTAAACAACCTAAAAATTATAGAGCCCAAAAATTTAATTAGACACATATTCATGACATAAAACTTCATATCTATATCACTTTCATATTCCCCTTCAAGCACACCAATTTTCATCACCTAGCTCATCCTATGCAACATAATTCACAAACCTACTAGCCAATTAGGCCTCCATCTTGACAAAAACTTAAATAACTTAAAAAACACAAACCTTCATATCTTTGTGAAGATTTATTTGATAACCCATTTGTCCCATTAAACTTTATTTATAATCTTATGACCTCAACTCATAAGAAATCCCTCTTTTATATCATATCCAAAGACCCTAGAATCTCAAAATAAAAAAGGTTAACTTTCTTCTTATCAATGCCCACCTTTAAAACTTCTTACACACCTAGATACAATCATCATACACTTTTGGAATAATATTTTATCCTTCACACCTTTGGGAACCTTGAATTTATATACCATGACTTTTTCCTACAATAAGAAAGATAAACATGAGATCACACAAAAACCTCCACAATGAAGAAAGATGACCATCAAGACATAAAACCATCTAGAACATATCACAAATAAGTGCACAGACCTCTCTAAGCACCAAAATCTTATTTAAATTCCATAAAACTCATTATTCCACCTGGAAACATCTAATCTGGCCATGTAATATATTTCCTTCACAAATCTCTGTAACAAGCTCATGAACTTGTTGATCCCCCTTAACCAATGATATTCTAATGATCAACACAAGTCTTGGTAACAGAGGATCATAAAATATATATTGTAATAACATTGGTATAAAATACCAATTAAAAATACACATACCTCTATACTAATTGGCATTATGATCTCGAACACACATACATGTTTCTCCATAAGAAAGATGTCTCCTAAGAAGCATAGGCAGAGACACCCTACTTCACAATGTCCTAGAATAATGTGAAACTAGGATTTGCCCATAAGTCTTCTTATTCTTTCTCCTCCTTGGTCATGTGGTACTTATATTTCCTCTTAAATTTCTTAGTATTAAGAGAATTAACATTCTCATCCACTAAAATGTTCTCCTTTTCTTCCAGGATTGGATCTACAATAGATGGAGAGAACATAGATTCATGGCATACCTTTTCATCTGAATAATCCACCTTGTAGTTAGTAACCTCATCACTAGGCATTTAAAATTGATGTTATTTTCATGATACATGCTCATAAATAATATGATGTTCACTTGGATCTATATACACCTTGGAACTAGCCTCAACCAACACCTTGGTCTTCTCTTTGAGCTTAGACTCCTTATCCACAACATGAGTAGAGAATGAGAATTGTAGGAATTTTTCAACCTCTGTATTATTCTCCACCATATTAAATAGATTACTTGGACTTTAAAACTCATTATGACTCATATTTACCACCTTTGGTTTCCATGAGTTAACCTACCTTCTTTCAAACATTCTAGGAGCTTGATTAAACCTAGTATGACTTGTAGGCCTTTGCTTGAATAATCTAGCAATGTGACCTCTCTATTCATAGTTGTAGTAAACCATTCTTCTTAAAGAAAAAACAACTTTCCTTTCCTTATTTGGACAAAATTTTAAAATGTTTCCTATGTCATAATAATTGAAACAAACTCTTTGTTTTGAAGAAGAATCACCTTGCCTTACGTTATTTGGACACTACTTAGCAAAGTGTCCCTAATTAAGATAGTTGAAGCACTTAACTTTGTTCACACCTTTTAACTTATGACCCCCATCATAATTTCATGTAAAATAATTTCTAATAGGTCTCTTTCATTCTCTATCCCTATGACCAAATTGATTACATGTGTAATAATAACCATTGAATTTGGCATACCTCATGACATTTGGTTATCTTATCTGACTTGTCTTCACTTTGATAGCATCTTCATTCCTTGACTAATGGTTGACCTTTAAGGTCTAATTTTCATTATTTTTTATTTTATCTAGAGTTTCACTCCCTAGTTCTTCTTTGTAACTAATACCAGTTATATCACTTTCATGCTTTTGATCATTTAGAATATTGTCTAGATCACTTGAGATCTTTTCAAATCTAAAAAATGACTTTACCTTACTATATGTCTTCTATAACTCAACTTTTAGTAACAAAATTTCATAAACATACATTAAACATTCTTCTTCTTTGTACTTTAGACTTTCAAACATAGATTCCAACTTAGAATTAAGAAATATGATTGCATCTTCATGCTCTCTGGAGTCTTCATTCTTTCTTTCCTCAAACAAAATGAATTTTTCCTCATATTCCTTTATTTGTGACTTCATCTTCTTGTTAATATTCTTCTCAATCTTAAGTTATTTAATAACATTCATCAATTCAATCTCGCAATCCACCTAATCTTTATCATCATTTAAATCACTTCAAATAGACTCCTTTTGATATGAGAAACTTCCTTCCTTATCCATGAAGAGGGTTCATCTTAAATAGGACCATCATATTGATGATCATACTCTGAGTCACTATCTTCACTCTCTTTTGATGATCTATAATATTTATTAGTGTAGAGACTCTTCATGTTCCTAAAAAACTTCTTCTTGTTGTTATACTTTCTGAATCAATTCTTCTTGTTTGTCTTATTGTCTTCATCTTGGCCTTCACCATGCTCTTCATCATCATTATTCTCATGATTATGAGGACACTTTCTATAAAAATTTCCTATCTCTCAACAATTTAATCATTATAAGGGTAGTTTAACCTTATACTTGTCTGAACCTATTTTTAACTTATTTGGAAACAAAGTAATTAGTTTATCCTCTTCAATATCATAAATGTTATCCTCTTTGGATTTCTTACCTTGGAACTTTTTCTTTAGATTTATTTTTATCTCGAATCTCATCTCATATGTAGTAAGGATGCCAAGCAATTCATCCATCTTTATCTACGTAATATCATGACTTTCTTCTACAATAGACACTTTAGATTCAAAATTGAGAGAGAGAGACCTTAATACCTTTTGAACTATATTATCATCTTCAATATTATCTCCAAGACCTCTAATGAAGTTCAAAATCTCATAAAATCTCTATAGAAAGGATTCCATAGAATCTTCTTCCTTCATCCTGAGACTTTCGAATTGTCTTTGATGAGTTTGTAACTTTGCCAAATTAACCTTTGAATCTCATTCATAAATAGTATTTAATTTATCCCATATCTAGTTATCAAATTTACAATGTACTACCTTAGTGAACTCATTATTTTTAATACCATAAGTGATGGCATTCATTGCCTTAGAATTATTCCCAAAAAACTTCTTATTTGTAGCACTAGATGTAAGAGTAGTAGGAGCAATGTATCCATCCAAAATAGATTATGATACATCAAACCCTAGGGACATAATGTATGTCCTCATCCTCACACTCCAAAAAGTATAATTAGATCAATAGAAAATTAGTTCTTAATTAGTAGAGAAACCTCCTTGAATTTGATGGCTACTCATATTATACCTTGGATCACCTTCAATCTATCAAGATTTTACCTAAAGGACCCACTCTGATACCAATTTTTAGAGTTACAATCATTAAGAGGGGGTGAATCAATGAAGCAATATAATCCAATTTCAATTACAATTCCTTAAAACCCTTAACTAATCAATACATGCATTCATGAATCATACACATCATTCATAACAATGAATAAGAGAGATAATTCAAGATTAAGCACATAACACATGACATATGTGAGAAAACCTCTTGGGGAAAAAAGCCAATGGAACCTATAATTGGAATATTATCCTATAATAACAAGAAAAAATTTATACAAGTAATAACCTATCAAGGAAAAACCATACCTTAATTTAGTGAGACTATAGTCCCACAAGGAGCTACTACCCCTATCTAGCTAAGCAGCCATAACAACTAGACCTTTAGCAAGTTTCACCTTGTAAGGAGGAATCAACCCCTTAGATGTTGAGTAGCCACAACAACACCTATGAATATAACATCTCCTTAAACATTTATTTCCTACCAATCTAAATGAGATACAATGTATATCATCTCTCTTCAACTCTGCACACTACATAGTCTACACTCTGATATTCACACCCTCTTAATACATCCAAAACCACCTTTTGGATCACTCTCTACATCTTCAATCATCCTCAACCTATAAGACCACTATTATAAAATTATAAATATGAATTATAGGTAATACAAATAGTCCTCAATCTTTTATATTCATCAAACCCTCTACTAGCCACTCTTACTCTCCTTTGCCTCTCAACCCTTCACTCTACTCCACACTCACAAGCCTATAAATCATCATCTTTGATTTCTCTATTTATAGATCTGTCATGAATATCAACAAGTTGGCTAGATAATTAACGTGCCTTAACCCTGAAGGCTTTTATCAAATGAAGACATGGCTTAATACAATCCTCATAGGTTGGCCACAATAACCATGGGTCACCCTTAAGCAGCTACACTTTTAAATTGGGCCTTAGTAGCCCTTATAGGTCTCAAAAGGACTTATTCACCCCTTTAACACTTTAAAAAGAAAAATATAAACACTATACCACTTATAAGAACATAGGTCCACTCCACATGACCCATTAAACATCTTCAAATGATTATAGTTATCATTTCTCACCTTTATGTATGCTAAAACTACTCAAATATTAGCCTTGTACATAGAAATATACTAGATACTAGATACTAGATACTTAGGTTTCGGTCATGAAATTTTTTAAAGAGATGTAAGAGCATATTGGATACTTAAATCCATGCTGAATATTTTAAGATAATCTATGGATTATCTTACATAAGGAGTTTTGTCTATTTTGAGGGATACAAGGAAATGAAGGCAAGTGAGAGGTTTGGGTGTGTAATGGAATGATATAAAGTATTTTAGCCACTAAGATGGATTGATACAAGTCTCTAAAGTATTTATAATTAATTCATTAAGATATATTGTAGTCATGAACTTGAAAACCAAATTTTAAGCATTTGAGCACAAAGAAAGATAATGAAAATTACATACTTTTGAGGATAAAAATAGACGTTACAATATTTGTAGGAGAGTGGAGCAGAAACATTTAAATGATGCCACATTTTAGTTAAACATATGGTAACTATCCTTGTATGTATATAGGTGTAGTCTTAAAAGGGAAGATTTTGATTTTAAAAACTCAAAATTGCCTAAGTAACCTTCTATGCCAATTTGAAGGAAGATATCATTGAGTAAATGTACACATGCTAATGAGAACCTTAAGGACTAATTTCTTACTCAATTTATCATATTAAAACTACCTCCATTATGGATGAAACTTTTTTATGATCTTATACACCAATTCCCTCTCTCTCTCTTTCCACATTTTCTTATTTTTGCAACCTTGTTTGGCTTTGCAAAGCATCCTCACATTGGTTATGGTGAACCCCTAAAAAAACTAATTCTTGTACTTTCCTATCAGAAGAATTTTAAGGTGGATATTCTATCTTCATATTTAAAATATTGATATCTAATGGGAGTTTTGATGAATGATTAGTGATAGTATATGTGCTTCCTTGCATTTATCCTCCTTGTTCATGCCTTTATGTAAGTTTGTCTTATTTCACAGGTCATAACAAGTGTTATACCTAGTTTACCTATTAGAGAAATGATAAGCCATTAGTGTTTTCTATTATCACCTCTTGGTTGATCATCCTAATATATTTTAACCTTAATAGCCTTCATATTGAAGCATTAGTGTGATAGGTAATGTTTTGAAATAACATAATCAGATTATAACTTAGTATGCCATAGTGTAATCTTAGCAAGCTGAGGACATCATACTTGGTGCATCACATCTAATATTTTTTTTAGTTATTATATTTTATCCATATATCTTAAAATTCAATCAAGTAGTATAATTATTATTTTAGGTGTTGTACTTAAGAGGTAGCCCATAATCTAGAGGTTTGATCCCTTTGAAAGGTCACCCACAATGTAGGATAAATCCCATCGCATAGCTCATGTTGAGAGGGTTTGAATCACCCTATAAATGGTGAAAATATGAGATATAATATTTTTGGAACACCTAGTAGGACCCCAAAATGAATATATTTTCTAATATTTTTGTTGGTTTTGGCAAAAGTGTAGCTGTAGTATCCTTCTTCATGTAGCATATGGTGAATCCAACAAGTTTTAAGTTCTTGGTTGCTAACTAGTGAGCCAATTTTTATTCTAAAGGTGACTATAAGATAAAAATTTAAAGGTATTACCTTTGAATTTTTTTAATTACCATTATATTCATACAAAAGGAAGAGGAATCCTCATACTCTCCTTTATATTAAATCACCTAGAATAATGCTCTATATTCCCTTCTATCCAAGTTCTCCTATGGAATATAGCATAGATAGAAACTTATATATATTTTATTTTAGTGGTGGTTATCTCTTAAACCTTAAATAATATGATGGCATAATAGTGCCTTCCCTCAAGGGTATCCCATAGTTTAGATGAGATAATACTATTACACTCATTGAGAACATAAGAGATATGTCTAATTTTTTAAGCATTCACAATGTCACCCAAGATAATGTATTCATTAACTTTTTAGAAATATATTTAAATGGAAAATTATTGGAGTGGTATATAAATTTATCCCCTAATTACATTGATTCATGAGATGAATTAGGAGAGAGGCTAACTAAAATATTTGAGGATAAGAGTGATTTTTCCCTAGCTGAGCAATTAACCACTATATAAAGAGCCTCTCAAGAATTCATTAAATATTTAGAAAATAGGTTATAAATTACATGGTATAGGTTCCCAATTCTTGTAAGACCTACTCCAAACTATGCATTCTTATATTACCTTAAGGCTTTGAATAGTGATAGAAGGGTTATGATTCAATATATGGGTGGGAATACCATACCAAATACATTTAAAATTGCCATTAGAGCTGAGAATAATCTGATCAAATATATAAAATTGATCCAAGGCCACCAATGCCTTTGTTTATATACATTTATCACCATAATATAACTCTTTCTCCCATTCTTATACATACCAATCATCAACAAGTTGCCCCTAGCCATTTGAATGAAATACAAGAGTTGAAGAACCTACTCAAAGCCCAATGGAATGATATAGTGGATTTAAAGAGACACAAATCTCAAAATTATAAGTCTTACCAAGGTATTTATCATCCCTAATAGTCTTATCAACACAATAATCCCCCTTTTCAACCCAATTCCTAAGGTCAAGGGAAAATTACTCAAGTTAAACCATACAATAGTTTTAACACAAATACAACCTCCACTTTAAGAGATTTAGTACCCATACAAAATAATAAAATTCAAGATAAAAATTGGTCCTCTCAATTTAATCAATATCATGAGAAATACATTAATCAAAATTGAGGGTTAAATCAAGATTTTGTTGGACAAGATGGAACTTTTCCTTCTCTAACACAAGATGAAGTTTCTAATCAAACTATGATTATTGGAGAGAAAGCTTATCCAAGTACTAAACTTTTAAATTTTAAATAATAGGATTGTTTTGTATTAAATCAAGTGGGAAACTCAAGTATGGTTGTGGATAGTTCTAATGCAGCCAATACTAGGTCTATAAGAAGGGATGTTGAAGAAGCATAAGAGAGTGGCAAAGGTTCAGCTATAATTCCGTCCATGACTCAAGGGATAAGAGAGTATAATTTACCTTATAAGGATTAATAATCTAAAATAAATTAGAATTATAATAGTACCTTTACACACCAAAATATGTAGACCCAAAGTGATGTCATAACTCCTAAAGTATAACCAAAGATTGGTGCTTCTTCTCTCTACATAATGGAGTAAATGAAAATGATTCATGTAGGTATACCTGTGTGGGATAATTTGTATATTCATAGGAAAAGGTATATGCTACAATAATATCTATATAATATTAGCTCATCATCAGGAGTGGAAATAAAAGGTATTGTTGTGTTCAAAATACATCAAAGCTTAGTGAACTAAAACAAGGTAAAGTGAAAAAGCCTACTCCCTTCTATGTTTTATTGATCATTGGTGATTGTTTGGTATATTATTGTATTATATACATTGGGTCTATAAACCTAGTCATTCCAAATCAAATAAAAGATAAACTAGGCCTCAAATATGAAGCTCATGCTAAAGGTGTGCTACACCTAGATGGATCAACCACTAAGATAGTTGGTGTCATCAAGGGTTTGGATATAAATATTTATTATTGTCCAAATTTATCCATTGATAAATATGTAGTTATTTTTTAATTCACATGATACATTAATCTTTTCTTTTCAAGGGAATTCATGATAAATATTGGTGGTTATTTGTCATCAAATTGGTCCTACATGGGTTTTAGGATAAGATATGGCATTAAAGTTAATATAATTCCATAACCTACCTCAAGGTTTCACATTGACACAAAAAAATGTTACTAATTTTAATTATTCTATCATTGATGAGGAGGATTGGTCTAGTGACCAAGAACCAATTATTCCTCTTAAAGACATTTTAGATCTTTTCTTTAATGAATAAGGAGCAGAAAATCATGAGTTTGACCCATATAGAGGGATTGAGGAGGTTATTATTGCAATCTATTGATTACATGAATAAGTTAAAACCATACCTTATCTTTCTAAGCCTAATAATGATAGTGATGGTTTGTATAATTTAATTTTGATGGCTCAATAAATAAGAATGGAATATGTGCATGTATGATGCTTATTTCTCCATCAAATGAAAGGTACTATTTATCCATTATATTTTAGTTTAGTTTTTCTTCAAATGTAGTTAAATATGAAACTCTTATACATGGGATTCAATGGGCAAGGAAGAAAGTATTAAAAAAAATACAAACCATTGGATATAGTGAACTAGTTGTACACTAATTAATAAGTAAAAATGCATCTACAAACAAATTATTAAAGTCCTATAAGCGTAGAATGTGGGACCTTATTGAATAATTTGAGGCTTTTGACATAAAATCAGTCCAAAGGGAAGAAAAACAATATGATGATAGGTTTCTATCATTTGGAGAACAATTTGACAACCCCAATGATGTCAAAAATCCCAAAATATAGCCACACATCATGATAGTTGTAAGGCCTTCAAAACTAGATAATGATGTCAATTGAAAAGTTTTTAAAAGTGACAAACAAATAACATGTTTTCTCCAACATGAAGCTAATTTCTCTTGAGAAATCCATGCTAAGTTGAAGCACCAATATGGGGACCAAATTATGTAATAAAGGTCCAATAAGCTTCCTAAAGGTTTGGTTACTCTTGAAGGTATATTCAATGAAAGTGATTAACTGAGGAAAGACAAGGTAAGCATGTATACAAAATAGGAACATCATGAGAAGGTGGCTATCTTCAAAGATAAACTCCTATATCTTGTAAATTTATGTACTCCAAAAGAGAAGGTTGTATCCATTGAGTTATGTAGAAAATTGTTACATATCTTTGCTTAGGAGTATAGTGACCTCAAAGTGTTTGATACCTCATTGGCTCAACACACTATATAACTTGGTCCCAATGATAATCCTACAAGTCAAAGAAAAATTCCCATAAATCCTAAAGTGGAGGTGCTCATGATAAAATAGCTTACCAATTTGATAGATTTAAAAATTATCTTTTTTATCAAACAATCTTCATGGGTTACCAACTTAGTTCATATGAGAAATAAGAGTGGTGAGATATGGTTATGTGTGGATTTTATAGAATTTAATAGGGTGTGATTAAGGAATAAATATCATTTACCTTAAATGGATAAAATACTTCAAGTAGTGGTAGGTTATCAACATTTTTCACTTTTGGATGGCTATTCAAGTTACAACCATGTGCTTGTAAAATAAGAGGATGAATATAAGACGACCTTCACTATCAAATGGGGCATGTATGACTACAATATAATTCCATTTGGGTTTTCATATTTAGGTTCAAAATTATAAAGGGATATGAATATGGTTTTCCAAGGTTTCATCAATGATATGGTAGTAGTATACCTTGATGACATAACCATTTTATCTAAATATGCTAGTGACCAATAGAATCATCTAAGGCTAATGTTTAAAAGGTTAAAGAAATATGGAGTTTCTCTCAATCCCAAAAAGTGTGATTTTTATTTTCATTTAGGTAAATTACTTGGTCATTTTGTTTCTAAATATGTTCTTGCTACAGACCCCAATAGGGTGAGTTCCATACTAGATTTATCATTTCCCAAATATAAAAAATGTTTACAAAGTTTTATTTGGAAGATTAATTTTGTTATGAGATTAATAAATATATTTTACATTGTTTTGATGCCTATAACAACTATGTTAAATAATCATTAAGAATTTTTTTGGACTAAGGAAGGGAAGGATAGTTTTGAATCCATAAAATAAGCTATTGCTTAAGATCCTACACTAATCAAATAGGTCTTGTATGCTTTTTCTAACACTGACACCATATATTCTATATTGATTCAACAAAATAATGAAGGATGTGAACATCCTATAGCATTTTTTAATAAAATACTAGAAGACTATGAAGAGAGGTATACATATGTTGAGAAGAAAATATTGGTAGTTATAATAAGTCTTAAGAAATTTAGGTATATGATTTCTAATAATAAAATATATATCATGGAAACCCATACAAGCATAAGATACTTCCTATTGAATAAATAATTAAATGATAAAAGGGTTGGATGGATCACTAAGGTGATGGAGTATGATGTTAAAATCAAGGTCACTAAGCTATTAAGAAGAAGAGGGCTAGGTGAAAACCTAGAATAAGACCTAAAGGAGGATGAAGAGATGTTTTTTTATTAAAAGAGGGTCCTACTATAAGTACAAATTCATCTTCTCTGAGATGGACACAAGAAATGTTGAGGTTACTTCAAATAGGTGAGTGTCATATGGGTATAGATCAAGTAAGAAAGATATACCTCATATTGAAATGAGTACATTATATCCTTGTATATGTGTTTATTTTTAGGAAATACTTCAATGAGATGTTGCTAAGATGTGTGGAAACATACCAGGTTGATAAAATTCTAGAACATTTCCATGATGGACCAATTGGAGGTCATTTTATACCTAAAAATATAGTTGCAAAAATAATGAGGGGTGGTTAATATTATTCTATCGTATTTAGGAATTCATATTCTTGGGTTCAAATATGTCAAAAGTTGCACTCTTTGTAGGAAAACAAATACTTATATCTCTTCCTCTTCATATAATTTAGGTTAAAAAACCATTCATGCTATGGGGACTTGATTTCATTGGAATGATCAATCCTCCATCTAGTGCAGGGCATAACTAGGTTCTTATAGCTACTAAATATTTAAAAATGTAGGAAGAGGCAATGCCCCTTAAGTAGGATAATGAAACTTTAGTCCTTGACTTCTATGAGAGCTTAATGACAAGGTTTGGGGTGCCTACAACAATAATTTATAATAATGCCATGGATTTTAGTGGTGTAAGAAAAATGGAATGGGATCTCAAATATGGTATCTACTTGAGTGATTATTATAATTACTACCCCAAAGGTAATGGGATGGCTGATTCCACTATTAATAACTTGATTAGAATTATAAAGAGGATAATAGAAGATAATCAAAGGACTTGGCACACTAGATTGAGGATAGCCCTATGGGTTGATAGAATCACTCCAAAGATTTTTAATGGTAATTCACCCTATATTATTATCTATGGGAGAGAAGATAAGATACCCATTTCACATGAGTTACCATATCTAGAGTTGTCACATAAGATTAAGAGGATGGATAATGATCGTATGGAGATAAGATTGGAATAACTAATGGCCTTGGAGGAATGAACACCATGGAATATCACAAAACACAAGTGAAAAGAAACTTTGAAAAGAAATCTATCTCAATAACTTATCAATAAAGAGATCTTATCTTAAAGTGGGATACTGATAAAGCTAAGCTTGGTAATCACACTAAGTTTGATGCATTTTGGAGTAGACCTTATGTTATCATTACTTGTAAAGAACATAATGCATTTCAACTTGCAAGATTCATTGGAGAGGATTTGAGTATCCCAAATAATGGGATATACTTGAAGCCATTCTATTGAGTTTAGTTTTAAAATTTTGTAAATATTAGAGTAGGCATTTGTGTTCCCTAAGTGATTCATGCACAACTGTGTGTCTTGTTTGATGTGGGTTATTCTTCCTCCAATTATTTTATGACACGTGTGGTGTGGTGTTTTATTTTTTGTTTTTCTTAATCAATTATTTTCAACATTGTGGTCAAGTATTATTTTCAATTTTTCTTAAGTTAGGTTGTAGGAATGACTCTATAGCCCAATAAATCTACTAAGCCACTAGACTATATGCATAGTCAATCATGCATTCCTAGGAGGTCACCAAAGATGTTATCCAAATTTTGGCTACCATAGATTAGTCTAATAAAAAATCATCTTGTCTAGCCTTCACCTTGCTTTTAAATATTGAAAATAATTCATAAGGCATGGTTAGCATTGTTTGAGGTATTTTTGACAAGTTTAAGGTGTCTCCCCAATATTATGCTTGTCTAGTCATAGTGTGTCTTTATCAAAGGATTTCAAAGAGATTAAAAGGTTGATAAATATTTGTCATGACATGTAGTATAGGATAGAGTCATTTTATGTTTCCCATTGTCTATAAAAATACATTAAATGAAGTCAAAATTCATTCTCTAATGTTGTAACTCACTTAACATGCTTGTTTAATCATTATAACACCCAAGAAGAGAATATGGTAATAAGGTGGAATTTTTGTAGAATAAGTTAGTAGTTGACACATTATTCAAGTTTTTATAGGTGTTATATAGCTTAGATAACACTTGTTTATCCATTTTAGTCAATTTTTATATAGATAAGGATGGTTCCCAAGTAAGAAAAGGTGGTTTTCAAGAAGTTCATATAATTTACAAAGAGATAATCACCTCAAAACAAACATAAAACTTCATTAAATTTTTAGAAGTTAAAATTCATGAATTTTATAAGCTTTTAAACTCAAATAGGAAAAAAAACCATTTCATCTTCTCCATCATTCTCCTTGGCATCTCTAGAAGGTAGTTTGATTTTTAGCTGGTATAGGTAGGAGAGAGAGAGTTTAAATATCAAATCTTAGGTATATTACAAGGTCCTCATGACCTTTCACTTTATGTTATTGGTTTCATGGTTAATTACATGTTATATATAAACAATTACTAATATTGTAAGGGGGTTATTATGTCTTATTCATCCAAGTAGGGTCTAGGTTTACCTCTATTTGTTCAGTTTATAGTTTGATGGAAGAAAATGGATTTTTTAAGGTAATTTTATGGATAAAATGATCCATTTTAATTTCAAGTTCATCAACGACCTCAACTTTGATAGATGTCTTTATCAAATAAACTGGTGCCTCAAGCATGTTTGACCATCACCACGTATGCTACAATCATTTTTTATTAGATATCGAGTGTTTTCATCCTCAAAAGATATAAAGTGTTTTATCAAGGATGGTAAACCTCTAATTTTCATATAATTTAGGTTATTTCTCTTTGAAAAGTGGTTTCCTTATAGATAACCCATGGTGGCATAGTTATTTCTATTTGAAATCATGGTATAGTAGATGAACAATATCTTATAGGCATGATTGAAAAAATTGGTCCTAAATAGATATTAATAGGTCAATGATGGTGTGTTATATATCATTGAAAAAATTAGAGGTATATTTGAAAGAGAGTAGGATTCCAACATACTCTCAAACAAGACTGAGATAATTTTTGTCCACCCACAAGTTTGTAGACCTATAGGTGGACATTTATGTTTCATAAGCCTTAGATTGAAGATGCATAGGTAGGAGAGAGACCTAGTGTATACCTATAAAAATAAATATATCCTTGAAATCTCAAAACATTAGTTTTAAGATCATTAATGAGTACATAAGTTCCAATCTTCATATTGATTCTTATACATGAAGTGACCTCAGCCACATGCCTATGTATACAAAATGAGTAAACTTTGAACTGCATAGTGTTTTGAAGGTGGTCCACAAGATTATTGGAGGAATGATAGAGGAAGTTAAATGATAACGATATAATAATGGAGTGTTAATAACTCAAAAAATAGGTTTTCAATAACCTATTCAAAGCAAAAGTAGATATATAGGTTTGAGACCTGTAGGTCCACATTTTACCCTAAAAATCAATTATCTACATGAATAAGAGTATGTGAAGTCAATATGATTTATTATAGTATGAAATAATACATAAATAAATATATTCACCTATCTACTAAGTGTCAAAATAAAATTAAGATGACTGAGGCTACTAAGGAGACCTACAAGCCCAAACTATCATACATATGCTTGTGTATTAGAATAAGGGAAAAAATATTGTAAATGCTATGTGAGGTAAAAGGTATTGTATAAATATGATATGGATTTAAATATAAATATATATTATTTTTTATACTAACAAAGTGTTAAAACTCAAAGGTGAGGGTTTATTCTCAAATTGTAGTCAAGATACCCAAATAGAGACCTATAGGTTTGTTCGAAGACATACTTGAGAAATACTAAAGATGATGTGAATGAGTTAAGAGTAAATTTTAGGGTGGTATGTAACCATGTAAAATATTGTCACTAAAAATTTACTATTTAGTGAAGGATGAAAAGGAAAAACATACGACTGAGGGCTAAAAAGACCTACAACACCTAAAACCCTCAAATGTTTAATAAAGTCAATGAGATCAAACCTTGAGCACATTGAGACATATAAATGTAAATTAAAACATATTAAAACATATTTAATAATGTTTTAGACAACATGAAGATGGTTAATACCAAAATCTTTTAGTTTGAATGGGTTTTGTACTAAAAAACTATGTTCTTAGTCCTCATGTAGCCAACTAGCTCGATAGGTTATTTTTGAATGCTCAAAACTCTTTGAAGGAGTTGCATGGTGAAAAAAGGTAATAATAGGTGATAAATAAGTTATATAGATTCAAAACCTTATAATTTTTTCAACCTCTTAACCCCACACATGTATGAATTATCCCTAAGACTAGAGGTCTCACCAAACCCTATTTTTATCTTGTGAAAGAGCTTGAAGGTCATCTTATTTTGCTTAAAAGTGTATGAAGGTTTTTCATGGGATATAAATATCATATGGGATTCTATATTTATATCCATAATCCAATTTTATTTATCTTTTTTTATTAATCCCATGTTCTTTATGAACTATCGTTAAGATGCCAAACACCTGAAACCCTTGTTAAACCCTCCTAAAAGACCCAGTGAGAGAAAAGATGGGTTTAATAAAATCATAAGAATATTATGGATTGGAAATTATTATATTTACTATAAAAACTCCAATGTAAAACTTAATAACACACATGGTAGTAAATTTGAATGTGTTTTATACTCAAAAACTATATTTTCAATCTTTATATAGCCAACTAGCCACAAAAGCTCATTTACATGCATGTTTATGAGTTGTCATGGTTCTCTTCAGCACCAAATCAGTTAGAGAGAAATTTTAAGACTATAAATAGATCAAATCACCCATTACATATCTCTATGTCTCTTGAGGAAATTTATGTACCCTTCAAGTCAATAATTTGGGTCTAGAAGAGTAAATGCACTATTTTGCTAGCCAATTAACTCAATTGCAAGACCATTAAGTAATATTGGAGGGATTTATTATAGAATATTTAGTTATATTATGATGTTTTAGGCAATAAAAATAAATAATAAAAAATTTTATCCTACCAATTATTTGGAAACCCACTCAAGTTGCCTCTTAAGCATGGGTATGCTCCTGAGCTATAGTTTTGACCATTTCTTGGTTCACCCATCCGTACAAGGTTTCATATATTTAAATTTAACATGGAAAATGGTTTTATGGTATTTAAATTTAATAAAATGTTTAATGGAAGTTTCACATGTGTGGGATGCCAATGGATCCAAGTCTCAATTTATTAAGCCTAGAGGCCTAATGGAAGGCTAATTAGAGAGAGAAATAGGTGTAATAAGTACACTTCCACTAAGGGTATAGTCATGAATTTTTTTAAATATATGTAATATAATATTTTGAACTCAAATACATCCTTATTTTTTCAATATCATTTATATATTTTCCTACACAAAGAGCTTTGTCTATTTTGAGGGCTACAAGGAAACAAAAGCAAGTAATATATTTGGGTGTGTAATGGAATGTTAGAAAGTATTTGAGGAAATAATATGTATTGATACGAGTATATAAGTAAATTAGGAGTGATTAATGAATATATATTTTAGTCATGAACTTGAAAACCAAATTTGAAAAATTTGAGCCTAAAGAAAGCTAGTGAAAATTACATACTTTTGAGGACAAAAGGAGAGGTTAAAAATTTGTAGGAGAGTGGCATAGAAAACTTTAAATCATTACACATGTTAGATAAACATATTTTTAGTATAATTTTATGTTTATAAGTTTGGTATAAAAATGGATTATTTAGATTCAAGAAACTCAAAATTTCTTAAGTAATCTCATATGCCAATTTGAAGGAGGATATCATTGAAAAAATGTACACATGTTAATGAGAACCTTTAGGACTATTTTATTGCTCAAGTTATTATATTGAAACTAACTCCATGATGTATGACACTTTTTCATGATCCTCTATGCCTCTTTGTTATGTTGTGGAGCCTATTTATAAATTATATTGTATTACAAATACTGTACATTTAAAATGTATTGTACACTCTATATGTATTTTTTGGACCCCTTTTAATGAGAAACTATTTTGGGTTGATTCTACCTATGTTTTTGGTACCCATTGTTTTTTAATACCACTTTTTTTGATTTATTATGTCTAGATAAATATTTTTTATGTAATATATCATGAGAATAAGGGTTTGAGAAGGAATAATAAAGTGTGTAAATTTAAGTGCGAATTCAAGAGGGTTTATTGAGTGCAGCTCCAAAAAAATATTTGTGCATTGTAATTATGAAAAGACTAATCTGAGAGTGGATTATAATCTCATATATTATAATATAATATAATAAAGTTTTTCTTAGTGTATGTATCCTACATTTGGTGAACCACGTTAAATTTGGTCTTCTTATTATGCATTTTATTTCTATTCTTTATGCATCTCTGTTTATATCTACTATTATTTTGATTATGTGAAATTGTTCTACATGATTTTTTTTATTCTTAACACTCTTCTATGTCTCTCTTTATCAAATTTTCATATATATTCATCCTTTTTTGGCTTTAGAAAGCATCCTCACATTGGTTATGACAAATCCCTACCAAAATAGTCTTGTACTTTCCTATTGGAATCAATTCAATATGGATATTATATCTTCATATTGCAAGTAATGATCTTGAATGGGTTATTTTTATGAATGCTTAGTGGTATTACATGTGCTTCTTTGCATTTTTACTCCTTTTTCATTCCTTTATGTAAGTTTATCTTCTATCATAGGTCATAAGAAGTGTTATACCTAGTTTTCTTAGTTAAATAACTAATAATCCATTAGTGTTTGATGTTATCATCTATTTATTGATTATCTTAAGATCTTAAAAAACTCATAACCTTTATATTAAAGCATTAGTGTGATAGAGACTATTTTCAAATAAAATAATCATATTGTAACTTAGTATTTCATAGTGCATCCTTAGCAAGCTAAGGACCTCATGTTTGGTGCATCACATATAAGTTTCTTATTAGTTATTAGTTTTCATCCTTCCCTTTTCCAATTCAATCAATTAGTTTAGTTATTAGTGTAGGTTTTGTACTTGGGATCTAGACAAAAATCTAGAGGTTTTATCCCATTGAAAGGTCACTCAAAACCTAGGAACAATCCCAGTGAATAGCTTAGGTTGAGAGGGCTTGAATAACCCTCTCAAATGTGTAATTTTTTATATAATAGTAATAAAATATATATAAGTTTAGCATGCTCAATACCAAGATATAATAATGTTAAATCTATGATATAAATTTTAGAAAGATATAACTTGGTAATTGAAATTGTGTATAGGGTTCCCCCAAATAGGTGAATTTGTCTAATGAAGAACCCATATATCTATGTGTATGCCCCCAGTAGGTAGATAATAGTAAATTTAGATTAGTGTAGTGGACTTGAGTCTTATATCAATCTAAAATCACTTGACAATAATAATTTAAATATTTATGTATGATAAAACTAACTATATTAAGATAGCTAACATATATACTGTCTGGATAGTATAAGAAGTGCAAACATGACAATGCATATAATCTATAATTTTTATTTTGTAAGTAAATATTTTAATGTTTTTATGTTTTGACATATTATATTGTTTTTATATTTTTTGGATAAAAGTTACATACAAAAAACATGGAAATGAAATTATATATAAGGAGAAAAAAATAAATAAGTATGTACAAGAAAATATGAACAATACTAACTGATGATCCTCATGGGGGACTCACTATCAATGTGGCTTGTGTCAAAAAAAGGAACAATGATCATGTGTGTTATATGAAAATGTAACTAAGGTCCTAGAACTTGTTGTAATGAGTGATCTATAGCTAACACTTCCTATGAAGTGATGCTCGGTGTGATCAAGGGATTTGACAAAGAGAGGAGGTTAGATAAAGTGTTATTCCATTAAACCATGAAATCAACACACTAACATACTAACATCTCTAAGCCTATATCTTAAGAGGATCTTAATGAACAAACAACAATTGAAAACCCAACTAAAATGCAAATAACCACAATCTTTACCTTCCTTGAGAGCTCCAAATGATTTATTCATTGGCTTGTCTAGTTTATGCATAAAAAGTCTTCATCAATGACACATGGATAACATCATCTCCTCTATGCACCACTGTTGAATTCTTGGCTTGATTACTATGGCTTGTCTCAATTTCAACATTATAACACTAGGATTTTAGCTTCATGAATATATTCCTACATTATAACTTTAATTTGATTGAGCTACCTAAATGAAGAGCTCTAGGCTTGATTTTATAGGCTTTCAAACCCCTTAGAATGGGTTAAATATGACCATGGTTGAGTTTATTAACTTGGTTGAGTTTAGTATATTCCTAGAATATTCTTTTAGATATTTTCATCAAGTGAAAACTCACGAAGGTAATGAGTGTTTTCTATAATGGTATAAGATGCTTTTGAATTTCATTTTTAGTAAATTATTTAATTGATTTATTAGCTCATGGGTGAAATCAATTAGGATTTGACATTGATTTAAATTTATAATTTATTTTGATTAAGATGTGTAAGTTAATTAATTATTTTTAGGCATTTGGTCATTTATTTCATTTTGATTAATTAAATGTGTATATTTGCCTTATTTAATTGATTTAATAAGCCAAATTGATTTAATGTAAGGTTATAAATCCAAATTTGAGACTAATATAAATTCTTGGGCTTAGTATTCAGTTATTGGCAAGAATTGGTCTAAAGTTAGATATAAAGCCATTGGTGGCTAAATTTACATGTCTACACTAATAATCCATAAAATTGATTATGGTGTCTAATGAATTATATGGATCTATCTAATAATGGTCTCCATGGGAGAGTATGAATATATGGTAACATTGTGGGAGTATACCTCACCTATAATAGTGTCTTGATTGAACCCTATGGTGTATTGAGATTAACTATGTCCAATGATGTAACTCATAATTATGGTGTGAGTTTCTATTGACAAGTAAAGGATATTCATATGGAAGACCCTCAACTATGATCTCCTAATTTACATATATATATTTAATGCTTTTTTGTTAAGCACGAAATATACTAAAAGGGGGCGTGAATCAGTATATTATATATCTTATAAATCTTTCATTTAACCAAATTTCACTTAATCAAACATTCAAGATATACAATAAAACTCAAAAAATAAACATCCACACAAGATAGAGAGAGACACCAGATATAACATGGAAACCTAATGTGGGAAAAACCACAGAGAATCAATCTCAAATATATTCGTGAGAACAACCCCACAGGAGCACCATACCCCTTTGCCAAGTACAAACCTTAGTTTTAATTCATGAGCACCACCCCATAAGAGCTTCAAACCCCTTTGTCGATTACCAACCCAGCTGTCATTCTTGAGCACCAACCCATAGGAGCACCAACCCCTTTGCCAAGCACCAACTCAACAACAATTCAAGAGCACCAAACCACAGGAGCACCAACCCCTTTGTGTATACCACACACCTATCTCTCAATGTTACTATCTCAAAAAATGATAGATCAATACAACATCACCTTCCTCTCTCTCACTTTTGATCTTCTAAGCTAGATATTACAATATCAAATCAACCTCTCACATCCACATTACAAATGGCTACTCAAGCCTTTATTTATAACTTTCCAAATGACCTTTGGCCTTCCCCCTTTATGACCTTTCATTCCTCATGGAAAATAGCACCAATCTTGGATGACCCTTCATATCCAAGCATTTGAAAAGTCATGTGGTGACCCTTCATGACCAAAAACGTCTTTCCCACTTTTGTCCTTATCTTTGGTGACTTTTTGTATTCCTTTAAGTGTCCCTTCATGAGAAATTCACTCTTTACTCTTTTTTCTTCACTTGGTGACTCTTGGTATTCCCCAAGATGACTCTTCATGGGAAAATGCATCCCATCCTTCTTTTGTCTTTATCCCATGACTCTTCGACTTCTCCATGGGCCCTTATTTTGTCTCATATGCAACCAAAAATATATTTGTTAATATTAAATAAATATTAACTCATATTAGCCAAAATAAATAACATTAAATGTAATGGGACCTTTATCACCAATAATACTAAACCTTTGACATCAATGACAATATTTCCAAAAATCTCCTCCTTTGTCATTGATGGCAACCTCAATCTTGAAACTGCCACATCCTGTCACCTGCACATACCATCATCTAAAAGCATACAGTAACTCCCCCTTATTATAGTAACTTGTACCTATTTCTTGTACCTATTTTTTGCACCTGTACTTGTACCTATTATTATCCCCCTTTGAAATCAATGGAAAAGGGCCCACCTGGAGCTTACACTTAGCTCCCCCTCAGTTGATGCTAAACATCAATGGCAGGAAGTAAAATAAATTACTCCCAACTCCTCTTGTTGATCTTTGAGAAGATATCTGATTTTACCTATCCTTTGAGAATCTACAATCAACTCATTTTAATATTTCCTTCTAATCCCAAAACCTTCCACATGAAACTTTAAGGTGTATCCTTGATCACATATTTGCCTTACACTCAATAGATTATGCTTATGAAACATTCTTAGTCTTGGTTCTACCATTATCCAAAAATAAAGTACCTTTTCTGGCTATCCTAGCAGTGGTTTTATCTCTAAATCTCACTGTACCACCATTGATCTTCTTTACTCTTTTCTCCTATCATATGCCTCAAACATCCACTATCAACGAACCATGGCTAATCTTTATCTCTTACATGCAAAGTTGTTTGCACCAACATAAAATCTTTAGGTTGTTTCTTCTGCCATGAACACGACTGAACCTTCTGAATGGAGCTTTGAAACTTTGATCCTTCTTGATTGAATTTGCACAAGTATCCTTTTATTTCTCTCTAAAACTGTTAGCTCTTTTTCAACATTCTAGTTTCTTATGACCATAATCATTTGAAACATTGCATATGCAAGAATCATTCTAATAGCCTCAAACCATAATACTGATGCAAAAATTTTCTTCAAAAATATATTCCCTCAAAAGATATACAAATTAATCTATCAATTCATCTTCTTGTCATGCAAAATATCCAAGACCTATTAACACCCACCATGCTTCAATTTTCTTAAAACTGTCTCCTTGAAGCCTAGAAGAAACACGCCCACACAGAAGGGTTATAGAAATAAATCTCAGGAGATTCCCACATCTCCTCTGTTTCTTCCTTGACCTTATTGTTTTTTTCTTTTAGAATCCATTTAAGCATATCTAACCTTTTTGCCCTACTAACCTTATCATTTATGATATTTTTCATCTTCTCAACTTTTGCAACTTTCTTATCTTGACAAAGCTCATGCTCAAATGTAACAAGAGATTCTTTACAATCCTTCATATCTAATTCTTTATCTACCATAACAAGTAATTCATTTTCACTCTTAACGTCAACCTAATCAACCTTTACTATTTTATGTCTCCAAACCTAAATTTTTATTTTCTCATATTTTCTAGAGGCTCTATATCCTTTGACATACCTTGAATATCTCTTTACTTTATTTTGACATAATCTAGCAATATGGCCAATCTCATGACAACAGAAGCAAACAATATTTCTCATACCTTTTTCTTGAATGTGACTAATAGCTACCTTTGACTGATTACTTCTCCTCATACAATATCTTGCTCTATGACCAACATGATGACAAAAAAAACAATAGCCATGAAAAGAATTTCAAAACTTGAAAGCATTGGGCTGCTTGATTGGCTTCTTTGATTTTCTTTCAAAACCTGCATCCTTCTTTCCTTAGACTAATATTTCATGATCTTTTTCAAACTTGATTATAAGCTTCTCATGATTATTCTTTAAAGAATATAAGTCATCCTTCAAATGATTACACTCTTCTTCTTTTGATGGTAAAATTGAAATTGCAACCTCTAATTGATTCTTAAGATCCTAAATAAATATCTTATTTTCTTTTACTTCTATAGCCAACTTAGAATCCAAGATACACACCTTTTCCTTAAGAGCCTCAACCATAGATTTCAACTCTTGATTCTCCTTCTTTAGCTGCTTGGCCATCTGTGCTTTTTCGATCTACCTTCAAGCTGTAAAACTTTTCAAAAAGGAACCTCCTCTGATACCAATTGTTAAGCATGAAATATACTGAGAGGGGGGGTGAATTAGTATATTATATATCTTATAAATATTTCCTTTAACCAAATTTCACTTAATCAAACATTCAAGATATATAATGAAACTCAAACAATAAACATCCACATAAGATAGAGAGAGACACTAGATATAACGTGGAAACCCAATGTGGGAAAAACCACAGAGAATCAATCTCAAATATATTCATGAGAACAACCCCACAAGATCACCATACCCCTTTTCCAAGTACAAACCTTAGATTTAATTCATGATCACCACCCCACAGGAGCTTCAAACCCCTTTGCTAAGCACCAACCCAGCTGTCATTCGTGAGCACCAACCCACAGGAGCACCAAACCCTTTGCCAAGCACCAACTCAGCAACAATTCATGAGCACCAACCCATAGGAGCACCAACCCCTTTGTGTATACCACACACCTATCTCTCAATGTTGCTATCTCAACAAATGATATATTAATACAACATCACCTTCCTATCTCTCAGTTTTGCTCTTCTAAGCTAGATATCACAAATACAAATCATCTCTCATAATTGGTCTTCTAAGCTAGATATTACAATATCAAATCAACCTCTCACATCCACATTACAAATGGCTATTCAAGCCTTTATTTATATCTTTACAAATGACCTTTGGCCCTCCCCATTTGTGACATTTCATTCCTCATGGAAAATGGCACCAATCTTGGATGACCCTTCATATCCAAGCATTTGAAAAGTCATGTGGTGACCCTTCATGACCAAAAACGTCTTTCCCACTTTTGTCCTTATCTTTGGTGACTTTTCATATTCCTTTAAGTGTCCCTTCATGATAAATTCACCCTTTACTCTTTTGACTTCACTTGGTGACTCTTGGTATTCCCCAAGATGACTCTTCATGGGAAAATGCATCCTATCCTTCTTTTGTCTTTATCCCGTGACTCTTCGACTTCTCCATGGGCCCTTATTTTGTCTCATATTGAACCAAAAATATATTCATTAATATTAAATAAATATTAACTCATATTAGACAAAATAAATAACATTAAATGCAATGGGGCCTTTATCACCAATAATACTAAACCTTTGACATCAATGCCAATAATTCCAATAGTTTTTTCATTGTGGATGAGATGGATCATAGTTTTTGTATCCATGGCCTACCCAATAACATGTCATATGTTCCTACACTATGTACTAATAATAATCTAGTGGCCACATCTACTGGTACAATCTATAATGGAAGTACAATCTCCTCAATGGATATATGAACATGGCCACTAAAACCACAAAAGAATTATGTCGATAGGAGAAACATCTTGCTCTAAATACCCCAAATGTTGTATAAGTGTGATAGTGCACATGTTAATATTTGACCCATTATCAACCAAAACACTTTGATTAAAATGATGATCTATTTAAGTATGTATAATGAGTGCATATAAATCTAAATCATCATCAATGATCTCCTACTCTAAGAAAGTGATGAGTGGTATAGTTAAAATTGTAGCATGATACACACCAATAATATTATCTAAGCAATGTGCATCCTCTATAGAAGTGTGATATAATTCCAATGGTGGATGTACCTGATATGTATAATGAACACCTGAAGTGCCCTTTACCTCATTTTTTGTATGCTTTGGAAATAGATCCAAGAATATTTTTAATGCCTTAGCATCCATTCGTTGAATGTTCAGTGACTTTGTGAGTGTGCCCACATTAATTATGTTGGCATCTATTAAATATTATATCTTATATTTTAAGGTAATGCATTGGTGTGAAGTATGTCCTAGTGCCCTATGATATTCATAAAATGCATTAGATTCATATATTTTTAACCAAATATAAATCACATCAGGTTCACCAATTATTTTAACCTTTTAAGACTTAGTGAAATGTAAATCCTATGTTCTTAAAGATCTTAGTATAGTAAAAATAAGTAAAATTATATAATAAATACAACCACTAATATGTAACATAATTGACTTAATTTGTCATTTCTAAAAATATCAATAAATAATGTAAATAAGAACTTAACTAGAAAATGACTAAAATGAAATATATAGAGGCTAAATGACTAAAATGAAATATCTAGAGGCTAAAAACTAAGATAGAGCTTAGTCTAAGTTTTAAAAATAGGATTCAAGTGTCAGAATCCTTCCCAAATAGCTTATCCTTAATTATATAATATCACCATGTGGTGTTAGTGTCTTTGTTTTGGTGGCAATGTCCTCTATGTAGAACTATCCTAAACTTTTGGCGGCACTATGTTTGGGTATGTCAAGCTTGTTCCTATGTGCATATGTTCTAGATCTTTGTATATGACCTATTTTGACTAATTTTATTTGAAACCCCTAATAATCCATGTTTTTAGGTCATATGGTTGATAAAAGTAGTAAAGCTTTTTATGAGTGGGGTAGGCTAGAAATCATCAACACCTTATTGTGATGAGAATTGCTTACATACCAATACTTTGGAGAGGGATCAATCCTGATGTATTTTTCACCACCTAAGTGTCGGTATAAGTCTAAGTAAGGATAATATGAATGTTGACTTGAGGGATTTGAATGTTCTTTATTGGAAACATGAGTAATTTGAGCTTAGGAATGTTTTATATGGTTTTATGCATAAGTAGGGTATAATAAGGAATGATAACCTTAATTGTGCAGAACTTGTTCTGAGTTTGTATATTAAATTTTGCATCTCATTTTCATCTAATGGTTATAAGGATAAAATTCATATATATATATATATATATATATATATATATATATATATATATATATATATATATATATATATATATATATATATATATATATATATTTTGTTTTGGTGCTTGTGAGGGTCTTAAAAAATGTCTAGTCTAACCCTATGTGGTCTTAGATTTGAAAATATATTTGTTGGTGGAAAAAGGAGGGAAAGGGTATTAGCTCCATAATTAGGACACTAGTGACATGTGGTGCTCCTCCCCCTATTATGGTGCTAGTGGTGATACACTAGGGGCGAGGATGTTAAGATGAAGGTTTGGGATTGCTTCAAGGATGTTTATGGACACATGTGGGCCACACAAAGAATGGATAATTGTGAAAATATGCCCTAAGATAGGTCTAGGGATAAACTAGGGATATGTAGTCTCATGTATCACTCGTAGCACTCAAGTGTCATATTCAAGTGGTTACAAATATATTTTTATACTAAGATTAAATCCAAACTTTGCTTTTTGAATTATCAATATATTTTATTTTTATTAGGGTTTCCCAACACTTTGTAACATAATTTTTTGAACTTTCCCATTTAATTTTATTGCACACCCTTAAATGTAATAATTCTAATGTTGAATCTTTTATGTTTAGTTTCCAAATACTTTTTAATATATTTTTTTGCTTAGTTTTCATTTTAAAAAAGAAAAAAAAAATATTTACTAGTTCTAATGGTCATTTATTTTAAATAATCATAAAAAAATATTTATTTATAAATACATCCATAAGTTTTCTAATTATGATGGTCAATTGTTTTGAGGAATCATAAGAAACTTTATAGTGACAATATGAAGGAAGAATATGGGTGGAATTCATGCTTTTTGTTCTATTTTTCTATTATAAGTTTAAAAAACTAAGATTATAAAATAAATTTTTGAATTTTTATTGTAAATATACTAATTTATAGTAGAGAAATCAAAATCATTGTGAATATGTTAGCTATTTTTAGAGACCTATTTTATAATTTCACTAAGTTCTAATATTGAAATTCATATAAGAGTCATGTGTAGTTTTTAAGTGATAATATGGTTAATGTTATTATGAATAATTTATAGATTTGGAATGTTGATATTGTATTTTTTACAAGAATGAAATATAATTCTATGGTGATGAAATTAGTTGCTTTCTTAATTTATTTATAAGCAAAAAAAATATAGTAAAGACTTCAACTCAAATACAGGGTTTTTTTATAGGTAAAATAAATTTAGTTTTAAAAGGCTAAAATAATCATAAGATTAGACAAAATGAGACATAAATTCAAATAAAAAATCTGCATGGGATTACAAATAGAATTTTATCATCAAAAAATTATGCGAACCAATAGGAAATATATACTAAGATAAAATGAAAAATAAGAAACACCCAATAAAGAAATTTATACCTCCTTTGAATTGTATTTATCCTTTGAAATATCTTGATATGTTTCTTTGGTATTCACCAATATTAGTTCTTGGTTAGTTCTTCCCCTGGTAAATTTAGAAGGTCCTTTTGGAATAGCCTATTTTGCCTTCATCTACAGATTATGATTCTCATTTTTGCCTTCAAAAAAGGTTGAGTGTCTTTAGTAATCTCCTAACCTAACCCAACATTACATTATTTCTATGGTTGAAGGACTTTCTTATCTTTTTCCTTATCCAAATCATGTTTAAGCTCGATATTTTCCATTTTAAGGTCATTCCAATCATTTAATGAGGGAGGCCATGGCCCTCCTAATACCTTCTATTTTATTCGATAAAAGGCCCAATTTATTGCTATGTTTAGCATTGTTATATTCAATTATATTGATGTTCATACTCCTAGGAATATATTCCCCTTTCCATGGATTATCAATATCTCTGGGTCTTTTACTTGTGGAAGTATGCGAGAATCCAGTAGGGAACTTAAAAAGTGATGGCCTAGAAAAGATGGAGAAGGGTTTTATGAGGACCTAGACAAGGAACCCTTCCTCATTCTCCATTAGACCAGATTCTTCCTCATAGTGGTCATCATCTAGGGTATCCTCAAGATGGGTATCTTTAGTATGGGTGTCTTTAGTCAGGGAATCTTCAGCTAGGGGGATAGTTTTATTGCACATGGTTTCACCATGTTGGAGAAGTATAAGGATGAATGCATGGTCGATTATATAATTTTTATCACTAACATGATATGCAAGGGTCATGTTTTTAAAATAATTTAGAAGGTAGAATTATAGACTAATTTTATACCCACAAAAGTGGCTAAGAAATAAAAAATGGTGGGAGAAAATCAATGTATACTTACCTTATAAAGTTAAGTACTTCATAATTCATAAATGTATCTCTAGATACCATTAGGGTAGATCCTATGGTGGAAAAACCTTCTTATCAATCTTCATCATGGTGTCTATTTGAAAAAACTTCTACATTAGCTCCATCTTATTACTTTTATCTTTTTAATATTTTACTCCCTCACAGGGAATCCCAATAACTTTGCTAATACTTTTTTTTAGTCGTAATGATTTTTAATCCCCTAAGATTAATTATTTAGTTTTTACAAATAAGAATAAAATCCTTAGAGAGATCCTCATCATGTCCTTTAATCCTCAACATAAATTCAAATAGGCCCCCTTTAAACATTTTCTTCCTTACTTTCTTATTCCCCTGAACCTCAACACATGACATAGGTTCCATGTAGTCTTGGTCACCCCAAATTTGAGTTTTAAGCTACTTCTCATTTTATGAATAGTGTAATTGACAATTCAGAATTAATCTACAAAGATTGAAATTGAATAATTTTAATAATGTCATGGGTAAAAGATTATATTCCTTAATATGCCAATTATAAAAATGTGAGAGGAAGAAGTTCCACATGTCTATACTTGAAGTTCCTAAATGTGATTTTATCATGGTGTATTTAAGAATTTTCCACACCATCATTAATAATAATATTTAAAATTTAGGTTAGGATTGAGTTATCACCATCTTGCATGGCCATTATTTTACTTCCAACCCCATAGTCATCCAGGTAGTTTATAGTGGTTTTACCTTCATGGTAAATTTGAATGATAAATGTCTCATCAAATGTATAATTAATATAATGGGAATAACCAATAATGAATTTGATAGTGTGGGAGGGGATGATTTTTCCCAATAAAACATTTAGGATATTGAGGGAGTCACTATCAATAATCAATTTATGAATGTGAGAATGGGAAGAAATTTGAATGGCTTATAGGGATGCCATATATTAATAAAAATGGTTAGTTTGGTATATAAATGGTCCTGCACATATAGCTATCACTTTCCTTTCATGGTTCCTAATGACACCAACCCTTCTGGCATTATCAAGGTTTCTTTTAAAGGCTCCATCCAAGTTGAGTTTCATCCATCTGGTCAAGGGGTGTGACCACTTGGTTGAGCATATCAGTGCCATGGAATTAGGAAATTAAACAATATGAGAGAGATTCCAATAATAAAAAATGGAAGACTCAATAGAAGAATAATTGGCTTTGTCCTTGGGATGAAAATATTATTAATTCTCTAAGATTGAGGAACAAATATGCTAAAAATAGATCATGTAGAAGTTTTATTTGATAAAATCTGATCATTACTAACATTCCATATGGCCCAATGGAATATTTTTATATCTAATTTCCATAATAAGGTCATGGAAGGAATACCCTAGGGTGGTTTCCATTCAATGACCAAGTCCTATAAAGAGTTGGACCATACCTAAGAAAGAAGAAAGAGTTGAAGAAGAGGATCTAGGATAGATGAGCTAAAGGTGCATTCTAAGAAAATATGATTAACATGTTATTTATAAGATTGGTAGAGGGAATAATAATTGGGGATGTTCATTCAACACTTGACCAAGTTGTTAGTAGTGATTATCCTATTCTACACCACCAACCAATAAAATATGTTGATCTTAGGAGTTAAGTGTCTAATCTAGATGGGTCCCCAAACTTCCCATTCATATTCTAGTTATAGATCCACCATATATCATAATTTTATAGAGAAAGATACACTCTCTTCATCTATCTAGATTACGATGTCTTACCTTATAAGGTGAGGAATATGAATGTGCTGAATTTGCATGTTTAGACTGAGTAGGGCCTATGATTCCTCATTAGCTAAATATATTTGGAGTCTAATGATTAATATTTCTTGAATTTAGAGCCTCATGAGTTTTTAAATATTTTAATTATATCTCTCTATGTTTCATATTACCCTAAGGGAATTTAATTAATCCATTGATCATCCTAAAAATCTTTAATTTTCCCATTGCTAATAATCTATATACATCCTTTTTCAAGAATTATTTTTCCACAAGATATGGCCTTCCAAATATCTAACCCATCGACTAGACCTTACTCCTAGATAAATTATTAATCATTATTTCCTTCCAATTATTTTTCCTTAATAATGCTTGTTCATTTTTTATCTTCTTTTAGGATTTTCCATCCCAAATTTATAAGCATGGATTTTATCATGTTTCTCAACTTTTTAAGTCCCAATACACCATTAGATTTAGGGAGGCATGTTTTAACCCATTTTACAAGAGAGAATTTCATTATTTTCTCAAATCTATTGCATATTATGTTGTACTAGATCTATTGAATTTTATCAACAATTTTTCTTGGTAACTTAAAGTTGGACATGAAATAAATCAGGATGCTTTGGATTAAGATTTTAAGAATTTATAGCTTGCCTACTTGGGAGTTAAGATGTCCTTTCCATATTGATATTTTTTTTTGGATTCCACCAATAAGGGGATTCAAATATTATGTCTTTAGTTTCCCTACAAAGAGGGGGGTCCCCAATTATGTGCCAAAATTACTTGTCTTGCAATCAAGTATAGAGGCCACATTTTTCAAAGTCTTGCTTTCATGTTTATAAAAAATATTGATATTTTATACAAATTAATGAAAAAATTGGATACTTTCTCATAATCCATAAGGATTTATTTGAAAATTTTGGTTGTAACAACTGATGCTTCGCCAAGTAAGAAGGTATAATCAAAAAAATAATCCTTCATAATAGGACTAATATTCTAGGCCACTATGATTTATTTAATTATACATTATGTTTTAGAAATTTGAATATGTCTATATAAATTTTAACAAGAATAATGAATAGGTATGATGATAAGGGGTCCCCTTAACTCATCTATCTAGTGGTTGAGAAGTAACCTTTAGGTACCCCATTGATAATCATATAAAATTAGGAGGTAGATATGCAACTATAAATAATTTTTGAAAGATAGAATTGAAATCAAAATTTTTGAGAGTTTTATCCAACAACCTCTGTGAGAGTCTGTCATAGGCCTTATTCCTATAAATCTTAATTAACATACCCTATTTTTTATAAGTATACATAGAGTGGATCACCTCATGAATATTGATTATGTCATTCATGATTTGTATTCTAGATACAAAGTCCCCTTGGTGCTCATTAATTTTCTCAAGGATAAATTGAATCCTTCTAACCAACATCAAAGAACATATTTTATAGGTTTTAGTACATAAGCTTATAGGTCTAAATTTTTCAATTTTATTTATTCCTAAATATTTGGAAATAAGGACCAAATATGTGTCATTCATCTCGTTTAGAATAATACCATCTCTAAATAATTAAAAAAACACTACTTCCACCTCTAAGTGAATAATGTCCCAAAAATTTTAGGATAAAAGAGGGGGAACCCATCAAGGCTAGGGGCCATACTTCCTTCCATATATAACATCACTAATTTAATTTCATTATTTGATGAAGGCTATAGGAGTTTCATGTTGTCGATTAGAGTTACAAGGCTCAGAATGTTATGTAGGAGCTTTTATTCTAGTATTACATTAGGTGATATATTTTCCCTAAACAATTTTTTGAAGTATGAGATGATTTGGGAATTGATATCATCAATATCCTTGCATTTCCTACCATATTCAAGTATTGAAATAAAATCATACTTTTATTTATATTTCTAGAAGCTTGTTGATGAAAAAACTTTGTATCTTTATCTCTTTCCTTCAGTCATAAGCATCTAGCTTTCATTTCTATAAGTGTTCTTCTTTTTATTCTAAATTGTTGTAATTACTAATTAATTCCATTTCCTTTACATAATATTGTTTATTATACCCATGAATGGAAAACTATTGTTTTATAATAAGAAGTTCCTCCTCAGTCTATTTCTTCTAGGTAATAATATTTCCAAATACCTCCTTCCAAATTTTTAATTTATTCTTCAAATGATTAAGTTTGTTCACTAGTATATACATATCCAGTATCAATAAAGGCTCTTTCCACCAATCCTTTACAGATTCAAATAAGTTAGGATGATGAATCTACATGTTTTTGAATCTAAAGGGAGCATTTTTTAAATTAGGAACCATTTCCCCTTCAAATATAATAGGGTTATGGTCTGAACTAATTTTGGGGAGAGATGATAGAGATATAATAATGAATATCCCAATTCAAAGACATAGAAAATATATCTAACCTTACCTAAATCAGATCATGGATAATTCTTATTTTTCTCCATGTGAATTGGTTTAATTTTAGTTCCATGTCTACCAAGCCAGCTTTAGAAATAAAGTCATTCAACTTTGTCATACTTTTTAAAAAGTTTGTCAAACTACCATTCTTTTATATTGGGGTTAAGGGGGAGTTAAAATACCTAGATATAATACACTTTTAGTGATTTATAAAATTACAAATGCCACCAAATCCTCCCAAATTTTCCTCTTTTATGCTCTAGAATTAGGGGCATAGATATTTGATAAAATCCATTCTTATTTTGATTGTTTGTCTCGTAAAAGAATCACTAGATGATTACTATTATCAAAAATAACTTCCTTTTCTAATTATTCATAGGACTAAAGTGTTGTAATACCATTTGAGGCCCCATTAGATATTACCATGAGATGGTTGGACCTATTCGATAACTTATTGGTACATTTGTCTAACGTTTCATTATACATTTTAGTTTCTTGGAAAATAATAACCTGATGCTCATTTTTTTGTCATATTCTTAACTAGATCATGGTTTTTGGGGTTATTTAACCCACTCACATTCTAAGAAATGAGTTTCTTTTTTTTTGATCTAGTCAATTTAAGGATTCATTGACTACCCTTGGCTATTTCACTAGTTATTTCCTTCTTTCTAACCATCTACTTTAGAGAATTGACTATTTTCTTTGGTCCATACCATACCTCTATTTTATTTTTACCTTTCATGGTTTTATATTAGGTCCAACTTTCTTCTTCACCTTTGGATTCTTGATAAGGGCTTATTGTAGAGAATTGACCTAGGTTAATTTATAGGGGTTGTAGTCTTTTTTTGATAGGTTTCATTTCCTTTGAATGGAATTTATTTTTCCTTCTTTTGAGAAGTTCTATCTCCCATAATTAGGGTGGTTTCCATTTTGTCATCACTTCTCAGTTTTAGGGTAACTTCTACCTTAGGTTTACTTTCCTATCACAAGGAACTTTCTTTCTCAATTACTTGAAACAAATGGATGTTTTTATGAATTAATTTCAAAGGGTTTTGACTCACAGGTTCAAGAATAGGAGAAGTTCCTTGGGTTAGGTCTGAGACACCCCTATTTCTTAAATTCAAAAGGTCATGCATGTTGGGTTGGTTATGTAAGGATGAGGTAATAGGTTCCCCATACTAATCTAAATTATTATATGGGTGGAGGGATAATATTGTATCACAATAAACCTTAGTGTGTAAGATTATAAGAGTTTTTAAAATATGAATCAATGCTTCCACCAAGAGTTGGGGCTGGAATTGTTAAGGATTTAAATGGAATAGTATATGGATAGCAGGTTTAACAACTTTTCTAATTTATGTTAGAATAATAACCATATCCTTAGGGTTGAGTTTACTATACCATACCTATTTGATAAACTAGGGATCTATTGGGATCTTGGAATAATCTTTAGAGGTATAGCTAATGGTGTTAAACTTATTACATATCAGAGTAGTATTTCGTAAATGATAATTTGAGATCAAATTCCATATTGATATTTGAACATGATATAATGGAAAAGTGGTTTTTTAGCTAAGATGAATACCTATAATCTAGCTAAGACCATCTTTTGGTGGGATTTTATGACTAGATTAATCATGATAAGTTGGCTAATGTCTCTTTCTATGTTGATAATAACAACAAGATCCCAATATTCTAGTGGGAACTTGATAAGTGAGACCCACATAGGTACACATTCTATTATTAGGATATTCAATTTTGTACCAACTTTAAATCACCTTAAATATACATTATATTTTCCCATGAACCAAGGGCCCTCAGTCATAACTTTGAATCAGTTCTCTTGGTTGTTAAATTTAACAAAGAAGAAGTTTCTAACAAGGTTAAACACGTTGATTTTTCCTTTCAATTTCCATCTATTATTGGCCCACTTTATAAAGGAGTCAATATTGGGTTTGTAACCATTTAACTTTAATATAAGAGAGAATTATAACATCTGGTCTACTTTTTCAATGAGTGTGTCAAGAATGCGGACCCAATATTTGTTGTATTTAAAGGATGGTTCAAGATGAACATCAAATAAATCATGACGCTCTAGTCACTTTCCCAAAACCATATTTTCCCAAAATAAGAATGGGGTATTATGAACCATAGAAGTTCCTTTTTATATTGGGTCCATCTCAAGGGTTACTTTAGCTAGTGAATTGATGCTTGATACTTCACCTTTTCTTGAATTGATGTTTTTTCCATCCTATGAGTAAATCATATCCTCTAGTGTAACCTTCTTGATTTCATCAATCCTAGACTAGTTTTCTATCCCAATCTTGAATTCAAAAAATTATGGGTCTTTCACTATAACTTGGAGACTAGACTTAGCTTATATAAGTGTTACAAGGAAACATATCATAACACAAAATGTAATTAAAAAAATTAAATAATTTTATGACTCATAAGAGATTTGACTCAGAAACTATAATCAACTTTTTTAAAAGTTTCAAGGAAACATATTATAATACAAAATGTAATTCAAAATGTCTAAAGGCTTTTATGATTCACAAGAGTACATTTGATAATGTTCACTTACTCGTATGAGTCATAAAAGATGTAATTTAAAATATATTATATATTAAGTGTATAGGGATGACTTTCAAGTTTTTATGATCAGTTGTTATAAATAAAATAGAATATATATTTCTATAAATGAGTTATGGATACTATTTATGATGTTAAATAAATTATAATATTGTAATTATTCTTAGTAGTGTTTCTTAATCCATTTCATTGAGTAAAAATATGTTTCCTATAATTTGGCAAAATGATATAATAGGATAATACTATTGTCATTATATATATATATATATATATGATTTCCTATAATTTGACAAAAAGATAAAAAATATTCCATAATTATTATTTAAATATTACATTTAATATATTTTTAATTTTGTGTTTATTTAATGTTTCATATCATTAAAAACATGATTAATATTTTGATCCTAATAGTTTCTAGGTTATCACTAGGATCCCAAAAAACTATACATTTTTTATTGGGTAAATGTTTTTGAATAGAGCTATGAACTAGAATAGGGGTGGGTTTTTGAAGGGGCCATAACCCCAACATAAGATAAGTCAAAGGATAAATAAATTAATAGAAGAATACATAAATTAAGAGTAGAATATGGTTATCAAAAGTTACATTTAGAAAATTATATCTAAATAATAGTAAAATAATAGTCATATAATAGTAAAGAATAGTATTAAAATATTACATGCATATTTTATAAATATGAGATAAAAAAAAACAAAGGACATAATATAGATATTTGTCCCCTAAATTTTGGGGTCAACTAAACCTATAGACCACTTCAGGTCCAAAATGATTTGGATCCTTTTTTGTACTTTTTTGTTTCCCTATTTCTAAATTCTTTGTGATTATGGCTTCCCTTCTTAGTTTATAAGGTTATATTTTCTAACTTCGTAACACTCATTGTTATTATAGCACATAGTTAATTAAAATTCAAACCCTTACCTATTGAGGGGAAGATAAATCCTTGACCTAAGGACTAATTTAGGGGGGAAATTTAACCTATTTCAAAGACAAGACATATTCCTTTTCTACATTTGGTAGTTCAATTTCCTCTTTGCTAGGATTTAAGTCTGATGAGGATAAGAGTAAATAGGAGACAAAGGTTGAGATGTGATCCTCATACATTATAAATTAACTTTATCGAGGGTATCTTCCTATAGTTAAACCTATTTTTTTCATTGATCATCAATGGTGCATGACATAACCTCTTCTTCAATCAAATCCTTATTCTCCAACCATCCATACTTGTGACTAAGTAATGGATGGGATTAAATATGGTGCTCTTTTGTCTTATTTTCCTTAATTCTTTGCATTATCTTCTTCTTGATATGGGTTTGGCTTATCTCTTATTGTTATTTTTTTTATCAACATTCCTTACAATATTTTATTTTTACATTTTATCTCCTATGATGAACTCTTTATTTTTTTTCATTGCTTATAAATTATTTAATAGTTTAATATTTTATAACTACTTTATTTTAGGTGGATTCTACCTATAAGTATTTTCTTGGGATGAAGGTATAACCTATCCTATTGTCAAAAAACAAACTTTTGAGACTATGTAAAGATTTGATCATTACCTATCTTCTTAGTATTATTCTAAATCAACTAAGGGCCAAACCATAGTCACTACAAAATCTTCACCTTTATCACAATAGAAAAATGCATCTCCATGATGATAAAATAGATGATTCTACCAACTAGGTCATGTGGTAAATATTAATCTTTATGGTAACACAAGATGACTTGATTGCATACAATTATTGTCTCACATAATCATGATAATTTAATTTTATGGTTTCTAATGAGTATTTAAACCTCAACTTATAATATAGTAGATAACATAGAGAAGAGTTAAAGTATAAAATAAAATAGTATAAATATGTAATAGAGGAAAGTAACCTTTGTTATATAGTAGTAAGAAAGAGAAATAGATTAAATTTTATGATTTTATAGATTAAATATAACTATGCAAATTTTAATAAATGTTTCTATAATATTAATATAAATATAGACTAATTATAGTAGGAAATATTATGAATTGTGTATTACTTAATGTGGATGAACACATCTAGGTATTTTTATTTTATAAATGCCTTAGAGAACTAATTGTAACTAATACTAATCCCTGTGCCACATTAGTTTCAACTTAAGTTAACTTAATCAAACATAAAACATATATAACCGATAGTTCTAGATTTTATGTCAACATTTGATGACATCGTATAGACTTTAGTTAACTAATGTCTAGGATAAGGTATCCATTGGAGTTCTGGAAACCAATGTTAATAAAAAAAAAGAGTGGTCAGAATATTTACTCAAAACAATTACTTTTATACTAAAATAATGAGTGAATATTTACCTATGGTAAAATCATCTTTCTTCAAACCACAAGAAGAACAATTTTGGGCCACATTTTCAAAAAATATGTGGCATTATATATTGTGGTAAGTAATACATACATAAGTTTGTAAATTCCACACTAATAAACCTATAAATTATATTTTGGAAAATTTGGAGGCACTTGAACACTTTTATAAACACATAACTTAGGCTATTGATTATTTGTTTGAGACTACACTTGATTCCTTACTAATAGTTTGCATTATCTAGGGTTCGACAAGTTTTGATGAAAATAATACTAAGTTTGTTGAAGGATAAAAAAAAATTATTAAAAAAGGTACCACTCATTTCCTATAAGATATTTTTGGATCAAATGTTATTTTAATAAGGTAAACATTGATTTTAGTGGAAAAACACCTAAGGTATAACAAGTAAAAATAAGAAGTATCCTCAAAAGATGTGACCAATTAAAATATCTAGTCCAAAAAATTGGAGGGATGTTAAATAATATTTAGGGGGATATGGATATATAAAATTAAGAGTAAATTAATAAATTAATAAATATTAGTAAGAGAATAAATTAAATAATTTAGAATAAAATGGTGAATGAAGAGATGAGGAAAAAAATCTAGGATGAGAAAATTATGTTTAAATTAGGAAGGAGATGCAAAAGAAATAAAGGGAAGAAATAATGTTAAGAATAAATAAGATAATGGATAAAACTAATCTAGCCTCTATTAATTTAAATACTCATATTGAATTTTTTAATGTTATCCCTCTACCTAAATACAAGAGCTAGTATTAACACCATTGTAAGGTGTAGATGAAGCTAATGAGAAGAATGGAATAGAGGAAATACTATATCATACACTATATGAAGTCATGAATGACATGTGATAAATATTATTGGATTTAGATGCACTATTTTATCCCCCAAAACTATTTAAAATAGTGTGTGCATAAGACAAACTAGTGATAAGTATTTTGGTCCATAGTGGATGAGGTAGAGAGAGTAGTGGAAGAAGAGATGAGGAGAATATTATTAAAATACAAGATATTAGCTATATAGTATAACCCAAATAATAAATTTTTTAAACTTGAAGGGAATCCACCAAGAAATAATGAATAAAAAAGTTATACAAATAATATATAAGAACAAACAAATATTGAGAAAGATAAGGATAAAATTTATTCATAAATAAGTTTTAGTAGTCATACTAGATATAAATAGAACAAATATCAGGAGGAAGTTAGATTAATATAAAATATATTATTTAATGAAAATATGATAGTGCTAAAATATTATAAATTAAATACTTCAAGCAACACCCCTCCCCCAAAACCCTAATCACTAAAGGCCTAGTGAGGAAATGAACCGTTTAGACAAATAACCATCTCCCATGTTGTTTCAAAATAGGCACAAGTAGCCATCTCTTAAATGAAGAGATATATTTATTAGAGAATAAGTAGCAGATAAATACAAAAAATTTAGTGAAGATATTGAGAATAGGAGAGATTTTATAATAAATCGGGCATAAATATTTGGAAAGAGATGCTTTAAATAAAAGTTAAGAAGAGACAAATAATGTAACTAGAATTTGGTCAAGAAACAAAAATATAAACAACATAAAAACCCTAATAGTGATATAGGAGAAAGTACATCAAGAATTTTAACTAATAGAGGTAAAAATACTAATAATGGTAGTCACACACCACCTCACAAAATAGAATGAAGTTTCCACTATTTATGAAAGATGATAAGGATGTGAAAGAAATATTTTTTATAATATACTCATACTAGATAAGCAAAAATATGATCAATGAGAGAGTTACATTTTTTATTATATGAGAACACTTAGAGATGATGCTCTAAAGTGGTATATGAAAACACATTCCATGCATGCAAGTACTTGGGTGGATGTAAAAAAATCCATTAAATTATATTTTCATTATCCTAACATTCCCATTGAAAGTGTTAATAAGATGTGAGAATTGATATATAAGGAGAAGAAGATAATAAAATAATATGAACATATATTTTAGTCAATATTAAGTAAATTAGAGGAACTATTAAGTGAAAATCATAGAATTGATTGGTTATTATTTTTACTAATCCCATACCTCTAAGATAATATATATGGGAAAAATTTTAATACATTTACATAGATGTTGGAAATGGTGTCACATTTAAAATCTTAATCCCAGAGAAGAGACACATAAAATCATTAATAAGTAATTTGGAATGACTATATCTATAGTTAAAAAAACTAAGGTTAAAACAATACATTCATATGAAAGGTGATGAGTTTGGATTACTACAAGCTAAGACCAACCCACCATGAGAAATAATATTGTGCACTACTTGTTGTATGAAAGGACACTCAAGATTATAATGTCCCCATAATGATATATAAAAAAGTGAGACATCCATAATATCATCAAAAACACTTATAGGGCTGTATCCTTCCATTTATAAACTACTATATGGTGATTGGGTGTGTTGTAAAATTTGTAGAGTATATGATCAGCATTCATATAATTTATGCTAAATGATGGAAGTGGTCCCTCACACAAATAAATTGATGTATTAAACTAATTGGTGATATTTCAAACATTAAAATCATACCTACCCTCCTATAGACAAACTAGTGGATGTAAAAGATACTAATAAAAAATATCAACTTAATTTTAGAAAATGACATCACCAAAATTACTTATGAGAAACCCTAAAATACTACACCTTGGTCAATAAGTCTAAACACCTCCCACATTATAATACTTTAAATCACAATCACCCAATCATAATAGTATAATAATAACCAAAAGAGATATAAGGGAGGTGGCTAGGGTGGATATATAGAAGATACCATAGATGGAAAGGTAATTATCAAGATGGGAGAGGGTACAACCAAAATTATAATTAGGGATATAAGAAAGGTTATATCTAAGAAATACCCCCATTAATGTGTTAAAATGTGGAAAAATGGGCCTATTTCAAGAAACTAAATTGAAGAACCATATATTGAGTGCATATTATTTTATGAAAAAGGAACTCATTATTCCTTCTCATTCCATAAAGTGGAACAATTTTAGAATAATAGAGGAATAAAGACTGAGGATTTATAAGAGTCTCCCACAAGAAAAATGAAAAACATTTGAAAAAGATACCAAAAGGATAAGATGCAACAGGGTGGTGTAATGAGTTTCACCATGAAATTAGAGATGAAGAGATTGTAAATGAATAATGAGGTTCATATAAATTAATATCTATTTTTGATAAAATTAGATAATTTTGATAAACAATGAAAAAACATAAGGAAGATCCAAAATAAGGATCTCAATATTATTAATAATGACAAAAAACCTAGAGTGATAATAACCACTCAAAGTGGGATGAAAATAAGGAAATTAAAATAATTATCTACTAAGTTTGAAGAGGAATTAGGAATAGATACTAATAGGGGAAAAATATTATACATGGACATGTTCACATAGAGGAGAAAAGAAGAAAAATCAGACAATAAAAAAAGATCAGATCAAGCTAACCTATTTCGATGAATATGAGATTTGATATTTAAAATGAATCATGAAACTTATTAAAAATTAGGATTTAGTGACTAAATTAACCCAATTTTTTAAATACTTAAATAAAAAACAATTAGAACGTAGAGTGCAAAGGATTCATAAAAACCAAAATAATAATAATAATAATAATAATAATAATAATAATAATAATAATAATAATAATAATAATAATAATAATAATAATAATAATAATAATAATAATAATAATAATAATAATAATAATGTGTTTATAATGAATAGGAAGTGATTTTTTTTCTAAATATGGAAATCAATGGTAATGATTTAAATAACATATTGTTGGATCATGGCATAGATACAAATTTTTTACCATGCATTACATGGGAGCTACTTTGGAAACCATAGTTACATGCCAAAACTTATGACATTATAATTGCTAACAACACACTATGCTCAATGATTAGAACCTTAAGAGATGTTCAAGTTAACATAATGGGGATAAAATAAATTCAAATTTATAGTGATCAATATGTATGATGTAGGATACTTAACCTTATTAAACATACAATGGTTATTTTACTACAATGTCACATTAAACTCTAAAGATGAAAAGATTAATTTTGAAGGAAATGGATTGGTAGTCCATTTTTTATTAGAAATAGAAATCAGATCTATTGGCTAGAATAATTATGGTTGGAAAATGAGGAAAGTGAAATCTCAAGGTTATACACATTAAATAAAATTACAAACTATAATATTAACATGAGCCAAATGATGAAGGGGTGATAATACTCAAACATGAATAGGTAGAAATAACCTCAAATGATGATATAGAATCATGTTTGTATGGGGAATTATAAAAAATAATCATAAAGGTCTACTACATGAGTAAAATACCATGTAGGTAAAAAAATATTAATACATTTCAAAATATCATACCACAGATAAGAAGAGCTTACCTCATATAATGTGCTTCCCATGCCAAATTACTAAAATTTACCAGAATTGAAATTGTGTAAGATTACCTTCAATAGATAATATAGGTATTTTCCTAAGATAAAACATGAATGTGGGATATCAATGACACATTAACTATCACTTTTGTAAAGTGGTGAAATAACCATTAATCCACAATCCAAAATTGGAAATCCTTTGGAATATTATTTTAGATAAGGTCTATTAGTATGGAGAGTTATTTTATAGGAATAAGGAACTATGTGGGGATAAAAAATCCAAGCATACACATTGAGAAGTGTGATAAAGTTTAGATTGTACAAGGATAAACTAAATGAAATCTATGGATTTAATTCTTTTATTAGACCCTAGATGATTATCCAAAGACATGGTACATGCATCAAGAGATGTGGAAATAAATGTCTAGATGGGAGGATATAAAAATTTATTTTTTTTAACATTCAATTTTTGTGATCTAGATACCAAGATTTTTCATGCATTATAGAAGATAAAAAACTATTATATATGTATGTCTCGATTAAAAAGAAATAGAAAAAAAATGGAAGACATAGTATTAGGGCATATGATGACTGGGAACAAATTGGTATAATCATAAGAGAGTTACCAAATTATGTGAAAATGAATAACATAGTAAAATAAATTTATAATATGATAAAATATATAAAAATAGAAAAAAAAGAGGAGGAGGAGGAGGAGGAGGAAAACCCATAAAACATAAAAATAGAAATTGAGAAAGGAGAGAGATAACTATTGGATAGAATAGAGGAAAAAAATAATATATTTCATCAACCTCTTCAAATAAGAAAAGATAATATAACTAGAAAGATAAATACTAAGATGGAAAATGTAGGAAATTATTAGACAAAAGAAAAGGTGGAGAAGATACTAGAATTACTAAGGTATTATGAAGACCTATTCCCAAGAACATTCATAGAGTTAAAATGAATAAAATAATAATTTGGGAATATGAAAATAGAATTAAAATAGGATATAAAATCCCCACAAAAATGACCATACATGTTGAATACTAATGTCAAGGCCACAGTAAAAATTGAGTTTGATAAGATGCTGGCTAGTGGTAGAATAACCCATGTGGATGATATAAAATGGATAAGTTACAAGGTTATACAAAATAATAAATATGGTTAAATATACATTTACATTAACTATAAAGAGTTGAATAAGGATTTTTTAAATGATGCCTTCCCAACACTATTCATTGAAGAGATATTAGAAAGTGTTGTAGGAAGAGAGATCTATTCTTTCATCAATGGATTCTCTAGATATCAGTAAGTGAGAATAGGGATATAAGACCAACCTAAACATACATTTACAATAGAATGAGGATATTTCATGTACACAGTGATGCCTTTTAGATTAAAAAATGTACTGATTATGTTTAGTTGAATAATGGTGAATGCATCCAAAAAATTCATACATTAATTTTTAAAAGTATATCTAGATGATTTGAAAATATATGGATCAATAAAATATAATATAGGTGATTTGGATAATGTTCCAATGATGTTTATAACTTAACATCTCTATTAATCTAAATAAACATATTTTTACCACACCATTTTGTACACTATTGGGACATATAATCTATATAGAGGGCTTGATGGTAGATCTGCTTAAAAATACTATTATCATAAATATTACACCAAATAAGAAACATAATTATGTTAGGTTAATATTGGGTTATACCTAATATCACCATAAATTTATTAGAAAATGCATATCCATAAGTTCACCAATAGAAGATTTACTAAATAAGCAATATATCCAACCGCTAGATTGGTCAACATAGTGTCAAAACTCATTTGACAAATTAAAAATAAAGATTGTGAATGCCTCAAAACTAGTATTTACATATTACAATATCCCATTAAAAAATCATGTATATGTATTTGAAATATAATTAGGATCAGTTTTGGCACAACCTCTTGGAAACATAGATCATCCCATTTCATTTATGAGCAAGAAATTAGCAAATACAGAAAGAAATTATTCTACCACAAAATGAGAGGAACTTGTTATGGTGTACATGATGAAAAAATTTAGATATTAATTTTTTGAAAACTCATTTATATTCCTTACAAATCATGAGCCACTCAATTATTTTATTAACATACCAATTATACAAGGAATATTTTTTTGTTGGTTAATGTTATTCCAAGAGCTTAATTTTAAGACTATGGTAAAACCTAGAAGGGAAAACAAGAGGCCTAATAATATATCCATAATAACTACATGATAATAAATATGATGAATTCAATATGATTTTCCTGTATCTCACCTCTTCCATGTGGAATCCATTCCCAAAGATATCGAAAGTATTACATTATTCATTTCCATCAAAGAGTTTCTATAAGAATATAGTAAAGTAGAAAGAAAATATTGATGAACTAAGAATTCAAATTTATGATATTTTAAGGATAATTTTATACAAAATTAATATATGAAGTGTTTTATATAGTTACAATACCACATGAATGAAATAATGTACTAAGAGAATCCTAGTATGGAGTTATAGAGGACACAACTCCAGAGAGAGTACAACAAAGGAAATAATGATTTTAGGCCTATGGTGGCTAATGTTATTCAAGGATGCACATAAATATTAAATGAATTTTATAATATGAAAAATAATGGTAAAACCAAATTCCATATATAATATGCCACTTTACCTATTGTTAGCACTAGCCTTATTTGAGAAATGGGCAATTTATTTTATTGATCTAATTAAACATGTAGAAAGAAAAAATAATGCTAGATTCATTATTATTGGAACATAACACTTGAAAATATGGGAATAATAAATACCCAAAAATTATTTTACAACTAATACTACCAAAAATTTCATCTAAGATAATATCATAACATGGTTTGGATGCCTAATAAACATAACTAGTGATCAAGGAAAACATTTTGTCAAAAATACAAATGATGAATTGCGTAAACACTTTTTGATCCAACATAACAAGAGTAATACCTAACACCATAAATAAAATGTAACTATTGAGGAATTTGAGAATGTGTTATAAAAGGTGTTGATGAAACTTTGTAATAAAAAAATTGATATTGAGTTATTAAACTATCGACAATATTTTGGACTTACCACACTACATATTAAATACTAAGAAATGCCCCCTTTGAGTTAGTATTTGGATTAGAAGAGGTATTAAAAATGGAGTATATACTATTTATTTTGAGAATATAGGTGACACTTAGATTGAATTGGAAGTATTCCCTTCAATAAATATTGGTATATTTTTAAAAATAGATGATAAAATATTCTTAGTGGCATAAAATAAAACCCAAGAAAATAGAAAACAAAAAACATGGCATTATATACATATAAAGGTAAAATAGCTTCAAAAAATAGATAAGGTTTTACTATATGATTTAAAATATATAAATCAAGGCAAGTTAAAAATCACATGGTTGGTCCCATAAATAATTGAAAACATACTAAAATTTTGAGCAATAAAACTAAGAATAGTTGCAGGCACACTCAGAAATGGTTTTTTAAATGGAGATATGTTGAGGCTCTATACCACAAGGAGTTGAAGTAACATGTAGTGAAAAATAATCATGGAATTATAGGGATAACCCTATACTTCTATTTGAGTGACTTGAGTGAGGATATTATGGTATCTTATGTCAAACATTTAAGTATCTAGTTTTTTATTGTGTTACCTCCCCACTAAGATGGCATTATCCTCATAGATGGTAAAGTAAAGTGAAGATACTACAATGTCCTATGAGAGATGTATAAGTAAAAGGTATTTTATAATTCCAAAGTCCTTAATGGGACAATGAGGAATAACATGACAATATGAGAAGGGGTGACTAGACAAATAAAAACATTTAGAAAAATAAAAAAAGATGAAAATTTAAAAAAAAATTATTGGAAAAACATAAAATAGTTTTGAAAAATATATAGATATGTACAAAAAAATATTTATAATAAAATATGAGAAAATATTATGAGAAAATTAAAACACCAAATAAATAAGTAGATAGTTCTATATCTACTTAGTCAATAAGTAGAAATAAGTAGAATAGCGTATGATAATTTAGAAAATATTAGAGGCATTGCAGAAATAATTTCATAACAATAAAAGAATAAACGTGGAAATGAAACACTGTAGTTTCATTTGTTTCCATAGAAATATATATTATGTTGGTTAATTTAAAATATAAATACAAGCTAAATTCAAATGGGTGGTCTGGGGGAACTAAAAAACATAGCTAAATTAATGATAAAGATGATGACATCATAAAGATAAGGATGAAAATTAATAGAAAAGGAATAAAAAGATAAATAATTAAGAAATAAATTAGACAAAATGGGTGAAATAGACATAATTACTAAATGTAATTAAATTCAACATTGGAACATCATGATTAATGAATAGATCAATATCATTATAAAACAAGGTTCTTACTCATGGAAGATTACATAATTTTTTATTATGACACTCTACTAAAATATTATACAAAATCACTAGTACTATATTTGAGTCTATTTTATTCATATATAAAGAATTGAATAATGGAGGTACCCCAAGTTTTAGCTGTAAAAAGATCAAGTATCCCAAATTTGAGAAACATTTAATGAAATAAAAATATTTATATCTGTAGGGTTCCTTTTATATCTTCCCTCTCTAGTAACCCATTTGAAAGATATCTACAAATACATTTAGTCATACTTGGTAGATATTTACCATAAGGTTTTGGATCCCAAGAGAGTATCCATGATGTAGTTAAATCCACAAACACAAAAATTGAAATATAAGATAGATTATTTAACCATTTATAAAATTAAATTAAATGTCTAAATTCAATTTCCTTACTATATAATGATGATAAGTGACACATATATAGTCCTTAGTCGATCTTGTGAATATGTTTTGCATTTATACCAACTCTACTAGATTATACTTGGTGTCATTCATGTTATAACTGGACTAATGAATGAAAGGTATAACACTCATAAGTATGATGGGAAGAAAATTTTCAACATAAAATTTGTAGTTATTCTCATGGGCACAAGATTCTATCACCCAACCCTTTCAATTAAAAAGATCAAATACCTTAAAGTATGGTTTTCTATGAAATTAATTGCATGGAAGGTGCATTACACAAACACACATGATTTAACTACTTTAAAGAGTGTGAAAAATGAATGGGATAAGATTTCCACTTTTATGTAGTATGATTTAGCTACTGCACTCTATGATTAATGCATGGGAAACCTACACAAGATCAAGAAAGGCACACATGATTTTTGTTATGGAATGCTTCTACTAATCTTAATTATGTATTTCATCCATACTATTCCTAGTATGAAAATTTAGTTCAATCGGACTCAAATACCTATATGTAAAATATGTATTAGAAGGAATACCTATAGTATAACAGGTAATACACTTTATTACATAGATAAAATAATCAAAAACATGGTATCTGGTAGATTTTGTATATACAAACAAATAATTCAAATAAAATACACAAAATTAAATTTTATAATAGATACTTATAATATCCACATATATCCATTTTCGAGGAAATACACACTACTTACACCACTTACCTATGAGTTAAATGATGAGAATATTGAATTAGTGATAATTGGAGCCAATATTTTACCACTAGATCCTAGACTAGAGTAATTCATGATTGAAGTAAGAGCTATTTCTCTTTATATGGAAGAAGAATCCCATGTGTTAGACACATCATTATTGCAATTAACTATATAAACATCTAAGATAAAATATAAAGTACATAGAACCTAAAATTTGACAAAATTAACTCTAATATTAGAACCCTTGGTTCAAAAATAAGATGATGAGACTAAAAAATTTATAGTAAAGGATTCTATCATTGGTGAGGAGTTAGGAACAAAATATATGGTAGCTACCCCCTCATATTATTTGAGTGAAAATATTTCTAAAATAGGGAAGGGGACCTCAATAAGTTTAAAAGATAAATAAAGACAAAAGAATAATAATAAGTGTCCCCCACATAATATTTAGTAGGAGGATAAACATTATTATAGATGAGTTGGGGGAAGACAAATAAGTATTTCACCATAACCAAAACCAAAGGGAAATAAAAAATGGTAAAATAGAAAAATAAAAAATAAAACATTAGTGATATACTCAGAAATAGATTCCTTATAATAAGGGTACCAAGATTAAATACATAAAAGTGAGGAATGGGATACTATTATCATGTTTTTTTAGTGGTGAATCTTAGTTAATTAATTAATATACTATTTTATAAAATTTAGATTTTGCAATTTTTCCAAACTAGAAAGAGTACTAGGTTTCCTAAAATTTTAGGTTGTAAATGAGATTTAGAGATAAACTTGCCTAACTTTGAAAATTAATGGTGTTGAAGGACATTATACTTGATTTCACCAATTTGAATTATACACTACACATCTAATCTATAGAATAGCCTCCTAAATATATTATGTAAATGATCAATATTAAATAATCGACACAACCTTGACACACATGCATGTTTTTACACACTCAATATGATGAACATATGGACTCGATGACATCCAAACATTATATGTGGTAATAATAGACTCTATATAATGATGAGGGAACCAAAATCATGTACACAAGGTATAGATGTTGATCATAGGAACTAGATAGTGATCAAAAGCTTGGATAACATCTATAGGCTCTAGATAACATCTACTAAGGATAGATGATGATTATAAGGATTTTATGGAATCCAAAGCCTGTAGATGATGTACACTAGGGATAAACATTGACTATATGGATTTGATTACATCTATATAATCTAAACAACATCCACTAGGGCCATATAATGAGTAGAGGGCCTAGATAGTGTCCATAAGCTATACACAACATCTATAGGGTCTAGATGTGGCTAAATAAACTAGACACCATCTATAGGGTATTAAAAACATCTTTATGATTTAGGAATCTACCATAAGGTTTGTATGAAATCCATAGGGTTTGAATGGTGTTTATAAGGTCTTGATGATTTTTAGAGGGATTAGATGTCATCCATATAGTTTATATGCCATCCACAGGGTTTGGATGATGACTAGAGGGACTAGATAATGTATATAAGGTCTAAATAACACCTAAGTTGAATGGGTAATTACCATAAGTACTTATTAGTGACTAAAAAATTTGGATGGTGGCTGCATGTAAAGGATGCCTGACTTCATAGTGCCCAAGTGGTAGGATGCAACTTGTCTTACAAAAAAAGTTGTTTTTGATGGCTTCTAGTGATAATGGTAAGAGATTGGACCAATTATCAATTACAAAGAGAATATTATCTTATTTTTGGTATAAAATAAGAACACCCAAGTAAAGTCAACCTAAACCCACTCAAAATATAGGTGATAAATGACTTACATAATTTATTTATTTATTTCTAGTAACTATTATGTTACATTTGAAGGATAATAGCAAAACATTTATGCATGCAGATCCATCCAATGATAGTGGTTTTCCAAATGAAAGATCTAATCTCAATATCATTTCATTATTTTTATATATTATCAATGATGGCATGCCACCACTTTAATACATACCTAAATATGGCATGGCTCCAATGGAGGATAAACCAATTGATATGATGCAAACATTAATATAAATGTCTAGATTTCATAAAATAAAAACTCCCATTACAAATAAAAATCCAAATTTTCTTTAAAGTAAGAGGATACTTGAGGACATTATAAATAATTAGATATATCTAATTAAAGCATTTCTACTCAATAGACATAAACTTCAGCTAATAAAAGTACTTAAAAATCTGTGTGAAGAAAAACAAGTATATAGACAATTGGAATGTATTTTAATTTCTATTAGGAAACAAAATTTCCTTTCATTGAACCAGTAGAGCCATAAAATTGTAATGATACCCCAACTTAGTGTAAATGTACAATGTATACTTTTAAGTTAGGAAAAGACCAAAAAATTCAACTTAAGCTAGACACAATTGAGAAACATTATGGTAAAGTATATTTGTTGGTAAAATAAGATGAACAAATTAAAAAAACACATATATGGAAAGATGTTAATGAATGCATTCATGTTAGATATGTAAAAAGGTATGAAAATAATTAGAGATGTATGTGAGATCTAGTGAACAAAAGATAAATAATTATGAATCAAATAGGAAAATTTATTTAGTCTAATCAACATGACAAAAATATATAGTTCTCAATGATCTACCACATTTTTAAAAATGATATATTTATATCTAATTGTTTAGATTATAAGACTTTATTTCAACACAATGCACTTCATAACATTACAAAATCACATTGGTTAGATGTCAGTTTTTGGGATATGGAAAAATGTCTTGTGATGATCAAGAAAGAAGATTTGAAGGAAAAAGTTAAAAATTCAAGTTGTATCTCACCATCCATTGAAGAGGTCACAAAAATTGACAGCACAAAATGGTTTTGTATCCATTTACACTTTTTAAAATAGTTTAAGGCAACCCCATCTGTTATCCATACATAAAATGGTTTGGAAATTATAGTGTGGAGAACCTTTTCAAGTCAGTTATTTCTAATTTAAAGGATATTATTGGGATTGATGATTATGATATAGCTACGAACTTGATTTGTGTTAGAGATGATGGTGTAGTTGTAATGTATGGGAATATAAATGGCTTGTGTATTTAACTATAGACATTAGTTTCCCTATATATGATTTCAATTCATTACATGGCCTATTTAATGAATCTTGCATATAATAATGTAAGTACATTTCAGAAAATATTGCAAAAGTGGAATAACTTATATGTGATTTTCATGCTTATATGCCAATAAATTGAAAACTATTTTTAATGTTTTAAAAATTTACAATTGGGGTTGACGATGGCAAAAATATTATATAAGATAATGACACAATATTTATTTCCATGTATGAACCTACATGGATAATTTTTAAATAATGTCCATCACTAATAGGTTTTATGTTTAAATATTATATAGAAGTTGACAAGGCAATGGAATTTTTGTACCATTTAATAGATTTATAATGTTTTTGACACTATATGTTAATCCCCAATTTTTTATGAAATAATTTTTTTGATGAAACATGCTCAAGATAGATCCATATATATATTAGACTTCATACATTTAAGAAAATGGGTTTGTTAATCTCTTGATGTCTTATACTCAAGGCAAAATAGTTTTAAGCTACCTATTTTTTCTAGTTAGAAAACTTTAACAGATATTGAGGATCCAAAAAACTATTTCAAATTAAATATTAAGGATCATATTTGTATCTTTGTTACAAGAAAGGAAATACCATTATACACATTCCAAAAACAAGTTGATAGAGCAGGATCAAAAATTGAAAAAGTCCTTATAACATGTATTCTTTATGAAACTATTAGACTTGAAACATGGATAAAATTGAGAAACATAAAGGATAGCTTACTTATATAAGTTTTAGAATGTTTTCAAAGGGATGAGTTTCTTGAAGCCATGGGAGTGGTGAATCCCATATTTTGGAGAGTTGAGGATGGTGAAGAATGAATAAATAGTTTTTTTGTAAATGCATGGGCACTCTCGTTAAACATTTTTATACATACATACATACATACATACATACATATATATATATATATATATATATATATATATATATATATATATATATATATATATATATATATATATATATATATATATATATATATATATGGAATTGAAATTAAAGGTATTTTACAAATAGATTTATTGACAACATAATCAACCCATTTCTTACTCATAATGATTGGTTAATATAAGTGTCTAAATGAGACAACTAAAAATGGTGTTATTACAAGGCTATGGAAAAAATGTATCCCAGTACCATCATATAAGAAAATATTAGTGAATATTTTTTATTGTATGAACTCCTATAAATAATGATATTTGTGTTTATGGAAGATAGAATGGTATTTAGTGCATTATATTTTGTTAAATCAAAACTTTTTAACAAATTAGACATAAATCTAGAGACATGTTTGAGATTGTATGTTTTGCATTATCAAATGGATGAATTTAACTATGATTGAGCATATAAATTTTAAAATTCACTCACTCAAAAAATAGGAGTCACTAATACAAAAAATGACAAAGTTGATCTAGAAAGTGAGACTATATATACATCTGATATAGTACGTGCAGATGACAATTGTAAAGAATAAGCTACTCAAAAACTAATTTAGCTACTTGAATTTTAGTATGTATGTTTCAAATTTTAACATTACAAATTTTTTAATATTTTACTTCATATATCATTCAGTTAAAAATAACATACTAGGGTAAGTAATATCATAAATCATTGAAACATTAGTATTATGTAAATTGTAAGACTGCATAAATTACATTATTGTATTATTTTAAAATAGTTTTAAGTTATATTACAATCATTCAAACTTCAATAATTTTTAAATTATATATTTAGGCTATATGTATGTAAATTATTTATTTTAAACTTTTTTTTTATATGAATGGATTGTTTTATGTGGTTATGAATATTATAGAATGATGAATTGTGTTCTTATCTCTATACATCTTAAGTAGTAAATTTCCAATATAGAAAAATTGTCATGCATAAAATACACTAAATAAAAAATAAAATATACTTATATTTAAACTTTCAAGTTTCATATACAATATAGATTGTTTAGTGTTAACATAAAATATACACAAAACATTAAGATCAACTCTCCACAATTTAAATAATTTAGATATCCCATTTGCATTAAAGATAAATATACAATTGACAACATAATATTTTCAACATGAAGTGAGGAGACATAATTCAATATGATAAATTATGCTTTATTGTTGAGAATTAGATTATGCTACCCCAACTTCCCCTTTCCTTGAATCAGATTATAAGATAACTCCTCAAACAAGATCTTTGGTTGAAACATTTTTATTTGTTTATGTCCTTTATTCATGTGTTTCATCTCTAATTGATATTATATAGGGATACACATATATTTTATCCCTCAATATAAATTATGGATCCATGTTATGTTCTTTGATGATCCTCCTCAGCATATTATGCATATTATTCTATTTTTTTACTAACACAAGTTTTTCCTTCCACAAAAATATTGCATTTGATATTTTACACAATTTTTCGAAATGAATATTAAGAACATGTGATTCATTATTTAGGTTGTCATATTTTTAATACAATTTAGAAAATAAAGTGGGTTAGATAAAAATTTAAAAAGTGTCATTAAATTTTGTAAAAAAAGTATTTATTACCAAAGATTTATATCTATCTGAATTGGCAAGGTGGTAAAGGTTTTTACCACTTGGCCATTAGTTGTAGTATGTTTGTGTTTCTACATTCATAGTTTCTAATCTATTTATCATAACATCTAAAAAAATATCATTATAGGGATTAAATGTAATTTATGTTGATTTAGATTGGGTCACTAAAATAGTAATTTTAGAAGGATCGTTTTAAAACTAAATAATATAAATAATATCTTTAAAAATGGTTATGATAACATTCATTAATTTCCTTTACCAAAGCCTTGACATAAATATCCCATTGTTTCAATAATTTCAAATCAGTATGCACTATGTCATCTAGAAAATCAAAATCATTGTATGAAATAATATTAGTCAATGAAAAGGATGTCAATTCATCAAAATATTATTCCTCATCATTGGTTTGTTTAGGTGGTGAACTAGATGAACCACCACCAACTATTTTTTCAAGAGCCTAGAATTGAGATCATTAAATAATATTATACACAATAAATTTATCTAGAGGAATTATATCAATACCATCAATAAAATAATCATAAAGGTCAATATTCTACAAAATTTTAGTATCGCCCATTATAGTAGACACTCCACCCATATAAAAATTAGGGAACTCTGATGTCATTATATGCATTGTTCCTATACTGCTTATTGGCAATGTTGAATTCTTCCTCTAAGTCTATATGTAATGGAGTGGATGTGATGGTGTCATATGAATTATTAAGTGAAATTATCCTAAAATAGTAAATTACATCATAAATCAATAAACAAACTTAAAAGAAAAATAAACTATATTATACAGTTAAACTATAGGTCATATACATTAGACTTAGGATCCATACATAAATTGCTAATATGTTTTACATAATTGGATGTGTTGTAAGAGAAGGTGAAGATTAATTTTATCAAACAATAAAAAATTAAATTTACCATGTTGATATTCATGTAATTTAGTAGAGCATAATTAAAAACATGAAATCACATACCTTTCACTGGAGGAAAATGTTGATCAAGTTGAGGTAAAATGTTTTCAATGCTGGAAGATACTACAAAATTAAATTAAAAATTATAAATTATAAAAAAATATTTATTTTTTACATCAATTTTCAATAAAATTTGATTGTTTTGAAACCTAGATTTAGAGACGTACCTAGCCAATGTTGTGCAGTAGTAGGTGAGACAAAACTCCTCATATTTTTTCTTCTTATCAATGGTGTTCCTATAGTAGAGTCTATGTCATCACTCACATATGAATTATAATCCTTAGATCACTCATTGGGATGGTATTAATTTGGTGCATCTTCTTTTCTTAATTGAGAAACATTTTTTCTTCTTTGTTACAAGGAAATTAAAAAAAATTAAATTGTAATAAGTAAATAACAAGAGAATTTTATGATGTAATAAATAAACTTCAAACTTACCTCGATCTCAAAAAGCTCCATATAATTATGTTTCATTTTTTCATGTAAGATAATAGGAAACATTTCTCCCTTCATATCATGATATGCCTCATAATATAAACCCTAAATAAAATTAGAAACAAAAATTGTGTTTCACTTTGAAAAGCACAATCTGAATCATATCTTATCTTATTGGAAATGAATATAAACTAACAAGATTATTGTATAAAAATATAATGAACAATGTATACTAGATCCCAAAAGGGAATATCTTTGAGTCTTCCCTATAAAACAATCCTCACCTAGAAAAATTCAATGAGGGATTCTAGATATAGGTTTATTATATTTTGGATTGAAATTTCACTTATCAAATTATTAGGGGTGAATATAATTCAAGAAAAAAAATAATTACAAACTAAATGATATGTACTTTAAAAGTTCATACATAAAACCTCAAATATTAATTAACAAAAAGAACATTACCTATCAAGGTAGAGGTATAGATAGTCAAGCCTAAGTGATTTTTAATATATATTTTATTTTCCTTAGTAAAAACACCTAGTTTTAGAGGTTCCACATTTTTATTTGGTATCCCTATCAAGCACTCGATGTCTGAAGGTGAGGTGTCAAAAGTAATAGTTTAAGAGTTGAGGGTAAAAAAAAACTCTCTAGAAGTAGGTTTATAACTAAGCACAAGAATGATCAATAAAATCATGTTCATCTCATAATGAGGCATATAAATAATGAATCTTAAATAAAATTCATCTATTTATTCATTGTAAGTGTACTTATCTTTTAGCAGCCTCAATATTTTTAGGCAAATAAGATTTATGTAAATAAATTTATAAATGAGGGCAGAAGAATACAAGGTGGGAATCCATTAATGAGATTTAGTGTCAAAGATGAGAATACAATTCATGATAAGATTGATGTTTGAACTTAGTTAATGATAAAATTGAGCATATGCAAGTATTTAAAGATATTTATAAGTATATCTTTTAGGTGGCACCCATAGGTTTTAGATGTCACCCACAAAATTTGGAAGCCATCTAGAGGGTTTGGATATGATTCATAGGGCCTAGCCATGGTTTATAGGATATCAATGAATTCTAGAGGATATAAACATTATCAAAAAGAGTTATATGGTGTCTACCATTTTTGGATGTCATCAAGAGTCTCTAGATAGTGTGTAGATCCTTTAGATGACATCTAAATCCTCTAGATAGTGTTCAATCCATGTGGATAATTTATAGGCCCTTTTAACCCTATCTAGACCATCTAGATGTTGTCTAGTCATTATATAGAGCATGTAAAAACTATCCACAACCTCTAGAAATTGTCCATAGAGTCTATACCATCAACAAGGCCTAGATGTTATACATATAGCTTGGACACCATCCACAGGCTCTGATGGAGGTACCTAAACATTATGGTCATGTGGCACATGGGATTCACCCTACCAATTAAACTACTTTCCCTTCATTTCACCATGAATTTGAAACTATTTTTTCAATATTCACCAAAATTTTACATAGGTATTTTTATTATGGGCCCTTATAAAAACATTGACTATTAGGTAAGTGTCAAACCTTAATACTTTGATAATAATTTACACCAAGGGAGTGGGTATACCTATGGTGTGAAAATTTACATTATTAAAATTATTGAGGGATGGCATAAGATAGTCAGAGCCATTTTGAACTATACATAGTTGAGTCCATTTGAATTATATAATAAAATAGTAGGACTCCATACCTACTTATAGGAAATAACAATAAAAGTAAAGGAAAAGATCAAAAAATATTAGATGATGTTAGAGAAATATCAAAAGAAGGCACTTAAAAATATTGAACATTAATCAACTATGTCTCTTGAGGATAAAAAGATGCTATGGTAAATCCAACAATCTAATAAAAAAAGGATATTGATCTGGTAGTAGAGACATTGGAAAAAACAACTAAAAAGATTTAAATATTTAGTTGTCTTAATTTAATAAAGGTTAGATCTATAATAATAACTAGCTAAAGAGTAAAGAAAAATAAAGGAAATTGTTGATTTAGACACCTAGCAAGCTAGATAACTTCTTAAAAAAGAGAATGCAAAAGAAAAAAGAAAACAGGTAAAATCTAGGAAAATAAATGGAAGAAAAGTAGAGATTGGAGGAGGAAAATAAAATAAAAATATAAAAGGAAGAATATATAAAATCAAAGGAGTAAATGAGATTATAGTAAGAAAATAAAAATAAAAATAAAAAAAGAGGAGGAAAAGGAGAAACATGAGGAAGAAAAGAGAAAAATAAAGGATGAAAAGAAAAATGCAAGAAGAGGAGGTAAATAAAAAGGAAGAAATGATAAGGAAAATGGAGGAGAATTAAAAGGAAGAGATGATAGAGAAGAAGTGAAAAGAACAAACAAAAAGGTGTAACTTTGAAGTAAATGGAATGGATAAGGAAGTCAATATATATTTTGTAAGAACTCTACAGACAAGTGACACTAGCAAAATTTCATTACATAGTACTATAAGAAGTGTGGCTATGATCAAGAGTAGTACACCTACTCATTTGGATCCACTGAAGAGAATAAAGGATGAATTAACACACCAAAAATAAACCACTTCCATAATTATGGTTCCATCAAGTTTCCTTCAACCTTCTACAGAAGGAAAATTATAGTGGCCTTATATAAATTGACCCCCATTGAAAAACAAGCATTTGGAAAAAATCTTATTTAAAGTGATAGAATTGAGTGGATGATGTGATGTGTTAATTTAGAATAATTAATTAGAAAAAATTAACTACCTTGACCACCACCATACCACAATATGACCCAAACACCATTTGGCCCATAGAAAGATATCTAGAGAAGAATGTGGAAAATTCCATTAGTCATGTAAGGACTATAGTGGAAAAATTCATTATCATGTTGGAGGCTAGAGAATAATTTTAAGAATAATTATTTGGTCCTTTACAAGGATAAAATAAAACTAAGATAATATAATTTAAGGAGTAGGTGTTACATTTAAGGAGGTATTGGACGATGTAATAACATATTTTCATACTCAATCAATTGGCCCCTATGGACTTAAGACAAAAATAAGGAGTTGAAAGTGATATAAAATATTTGATTACTTACCTTACTAGCTTTGGGACCCAAAATATTTCATCTAAATTAGAACAATCCAAAATAATAAGTTTATATGACCAATACAAAGATAAAAAACATTAGTGCATACTTACATATGAGGAGATATAAGAGTATATGAATTTGATAAACACTTAGATGGAAAATATGGAAGTCCAAATCAAGTTACGTGAAGCATACTTACACATACTTTAAAACTCTCTCACTCCAAAATACATATTCATGATGGCCAAGGAAAATATGGTAATAGAGAACAATATTATAGAGGCCAAGTTAATTATTATAAACTAGAATACTTTTTTCAACGAGATGATGAATAAATATAGGAAATATCTACCTAATGAAGGATCCACCCCATAAATCCAAAATTTTGTTAATTAATTTTTTTTATACGTTAGATTGTTTTTTACCTATTAGCATCTTTAGATTTGTCTCAAGGATAAGACAAAGTTATAAGATCTAGGAAAATATTGGTAGTATTCTCAATCAACTAAGGGTCAAACTACAGTAACCATAGAATATTCACCTTTACCAATGCAATATAATACATCTCCAGGGTGATCAAAAATTTTATTTTACCAAATCAACCATGTAGGAAAGATTAAACATTACATTAGCATAGGATAACTTGATTCAATAAAAGGTATGTCTCACATAGACATGACAATTGAGTTGTATGGTATCTAGTTGCTATTTATACTAAGGCATTGTAATAGAATAGGTATATCATAGAGAAGAGTTGAAGTATAGTATAAAAGAAGATAAGGAGGCTTAAAATCAAATTAAACCTTATAATATAGTATTAAATATGAGAAATAGATTAAAGGGTATGCTGGTATAGTGTAAATAGAACTACGAAAATTGTAACAATTATTTCAATAATACTAATATAAATAAACAGGAATTATACTAGTAAATATTGTTTAATATTTATTGTTCACTATGGATGAGCATACCTACTTGTATTTATTTTATGAATGATTAATATAAATAATTATAACTAATAATAACCCATGTGCCCCATTATTTTCAATTGATGTTGACTTAATAAAACATTTATAAATAATAATTCTAGATTTTATGTCAACAAGGCTTCTCCATATTTATCCAAGCCTTATGATTACCTTTATTTACTAATCAATTTTTATCCCAATTCCCCACTCTATGATAGGTGGGGAAAACTAATGAGGTGTTTTTAAATTCTATTTTCTAATACCAATTATCATATTTATTAGGTTAGAATGATTAATGTAGGAATATCCCTCCAAAATCTGGCATTCACATAAAATACTTCATAAATCAAACATGTTATAGACTTAGTGAACACATCAATATCCATAAGTTTTCTGAAGGTTTTGGAAATTCCTTTAATAAATTCCTCCTCCTATAATTCTAGAGGCAAACCTAGATGTTTAACCCATGTGATATTTTCAATGATTTCTTCCTTGTCTGAATTAAACCTTGGTTTCCATTTTATTATAAAGAGGCTTATTTTACCAAGGAACCATGGTCCATATATAATGAATTTCACACAATATTCATGAGTCAAAAATGAAAACAAAAATAATCCTTCAGTTAAGTAAATATTTCAACACTAATTTTGGTTTCCATTTGTGTTGAGCCCAACTTATGACCACATCAATGTTGGGTCTATTACCATAAAATTCAATGAGAGAATTAGTTAGTATTTTTTAGGATATATCTTCTATAGAGTTAGGGGTTCTAAGAATAATTCTATCATTTTAATAAATGCATTCAATTTCTATAAAAGAAACTCCTTCTGAAGAAGGATCCTCACCTTTGAAAAGATCTATCCAAGATTTCAATTCATTATTATCATAAAACTCATTATTATCCCCCTTTTTGATTTGGTTAGATTACATATACCTTTTTTCTTGAGGATGGATCAAAACAAATGTCTTCATCTGGGGGGTCCCATTATGGGCTATCATCCCATTCCTTTTTATGTTCTTCATCATATTTAGGATACCTTGATTTTTCATATCCATGTGAAAATAATTTCCCCCATCACCATTTTTAAATTTTCCTTTATGTTCCATCCATCAGCTCCTTATTGGTACTAATTTTAACATACGTTTGATGATAGTTACACATATAGCTATGTTTTCTAAATATTTCATCGATGAAAACATATTTTTTATTTGGAGCATGGGATTAGATCCTAATAAATTCTATAATCCTAAGAAGTATCTTTTTTACATTAGTTTTATGTAATTTTTCATATTATTTAAAATATAATTTTTATTAGAATCATAGTAGGCATTAGGTTCCCACTAGGTTCTTTAAAATTACATAATTAATGATATATGCATTATTTAAATATTTATTTGAGTGAAGGAGATAAGGATCAAAGGAGTGGATGGTGTTAATGAAGGATCTAGAGGGAGAGACGGAGTATTTATTGTTATAAAGAAAGGAAAGGAGGTTATTTTAGATAATGAACTTATTAGTAATACTATTTAAGGATCTTTCACTAATAATATTCATTGAAACATTACTAGTGGATCAAAGGGGGAATTTTTTATTTTGTGTCTATCTTTTAGGATTATGAGAAAACATATACAGTTAAATTATATTTGGTTTTATTGTTGATCAGATTAATATTATTTCAAAGATGTATGGATCAATGTGGGAGGCTTGTAAAATTAACTATATGATTGATAAAATGGAAATAGATGGAGCTATAGATGGAAATGTGTTTGAGGAGGTTAATTTTGGTGTAAAAATATAATTTAGTTGTTTATCATATGATGATAATGATAAATAATAAGGTAGTAAGAATGGATTTAAATAGCGTTGTTGTGGTTGTTAATGAGAAAATGTCTAGGTTCAAAGCTAAATTTGATAATATATTTTTTCAAATACCAATTGATATTTCCTCTGCTTTACCCTTGGAGATGATTTTTATTTATGTACCAAATCTTAGATCATGGGTTATAGATTCAATTTCTTATATTTTGGTTTATATAGATATTTGTTTAGAAATTCTAGATATGATAGGTTTGAATTAAATAAAAACTCTTGGCTAATTTCATCCCTTCATCCCTTGTATTTTCCATAAAATAGTAATGGTGGATGGTGAAATCATTTTTGATGGAATATTTGACTGGTTAGATGATTGGAGTGTAGTGATATTTGTTTCAATTTTTTTTCTTGAGGAAAATGATTTAAGAATGGATTAAATGATGTTATGTTAGTTTTGTTACTGATAGAGGATGAAGGTAGTGAGCACATGGAACTTCTATAGGATTACATGTAGTTTTTGGATTATTAAATTATACTTTGGGGAATGTGGTGGTGTGGCAATATATTGGTAAAGCCATGAAAAAGTTAAATTTTTAACCATTTTATCTTGGACTCTTTTTGTACTCTAGTTTATTCTCTTAGGTTTTTCATTTTTTAGGCCATATTTTTAATTTTTGGGGATTGATTCTACCCACATAAATGTGATTTTTTCCCTTTATTTTTTCCCATTATATTAGTTAACTTTTGTTTATTTTTTTTCTTCCTAATTATTCTTAGTTATAGTGATGTGTAACATTTTGAGGTAGAGGGAGAAGATATAGAATTGATTTGACAAGATGAAGTTCCTACTATGGATCTCTAAGGCTACTAGAGGTGGTAAAATAAATAAATAACTAGATAAAACTTTTCAATGGAAAACTTATTTTAATTGGAAGATAGAACCAAATATGCCTTTGTTTCAGTCTTCATATGAGTACATAGTTTTTCATCCATTTGGGAAATTGTTTGATCATAATTTATGGAAATTAAATGAATTTTATGGTTTGAAGTTCCCTTCTTGGATCAATATTGTGAATATACCTAAATATAGTTATAATTACATGACAATGTTAATTCTTGACACATCCTAAACCACCCAACTTGTGCCCAAATACATAACTCTTATTTTTCATTCCTCTAAAACATTTGTCTATATATAATCTTGACCCTCTATTAACTATCACAACTACACAAAAATATATATTTTAATTTTCAAACCCATTTTACATCATTATTAGGTTACCTCCAACTCAAGATAACTATCTATAATTCTCTAAGATAGGTTTGCACTAGGCAAACATGTATACTATTGTGAACCTATCCACCTAGTGTGGCCTTGTCCCCACACCAAATAATGGTCAATTTCTAAAGTTGAAGTATTTTTTGGATCTTCCTCCATGTTTTATAAGTTAAATAAAATAAATTGTTAAAAGGTTTCATTATAAATACAAATCAAATTATAGGGATGTTCTATATTCAACTATGAAAAAAATTTATTATCCAATGTTTTGGATCTCATTATTGAGTTAATATTTAAGGGAGAGAAGATTTAAGCCTATAATTGAATAGTAATTAAACAAAAACCTTCATTAATATAATAAAATTTATATAAAATACAATAAGAAATAAGGGAACAAGTAGACTGACATAACAAAAAAAGGAGGAAAATAAAATTAAAGTAAAAATAAAAAATGAATAAACATGAAATAGAGGGTGACAGAGGTAAACAAAAAAATGGGGCAAAAAAGATGGGGTAAAGATGGTTTGAATTTATGGATGATGAGTTTCCAAGATTGGCTCAAATTTAATTCATCATTTTTGTTCAAGTTAAGAGGTCACATTGCAATTTTAATTGATTCTCTTATCCTTCTATCTTTCCAATGATATTTTAAGTTTACTATTTTGGCATTGCCCACATTCATCACATGTTTAGTTTTAGATTCATGCTCAAGTAATTTGTATCTATTGATATTTCCACAATGCAAGTATTGTGTGTGTTCTTTGAACCTAGTTTGAAATGATCTGGCAATCTCACCTATATAAGGTAGACCATAGGACCATTGTATGCCATAAACTCCTTTACTAAATTTTAGATCATGTATATATTTATCAATTATTATGTAACCTTTAATGTTTTTAAGGGTTAAAAATAATTTTTGATGCCATTTATTCTAAGGATTCTTGCTAAACTATCATAGGTACCTTCAACATAAGGTAGGTAAGTTTTCTCACCTTCTAGTTGTGTCATAGTATTAAGGTGACCTTTGAATCTTATAATTTTTTAAAGGTTTTCTTGATATGCTAATTTAAATAACCATTTTTCTTAAAATCCTTATGAAGGTGTTTATATTCATTCTTTATATGTTCTGGATCAAAGATTATGAGGGCTCATATGTATAACATCTTTAACACTCCTATTTTTTGAGATTAGTGGTGATGGGAATCATCTCTAATATAAACATATGTATTATTTTTATTTATGTAAACTTGTTTAGATAAGGTATCATATTCTCTATGAGTGATAAGGACATCAATAAATGGAAGATAATGGTTATCTTTTACCTCCATGGTGAACTTGATATGCTCAGATAAGGAGTTTAAATGAGCTAGGAATTCCATTAGATTATTCAAACCATGTGACCATTTTACATTAGTATAATTTAAAAATTGATACCACCAATCCCATTTAAAATATTAGAATTCAATGTTCATCTTATAAAATATTTTCATGAATAGATTGGTGATAATTGGGGATAAAGGAGAGCTTATTTCCATGCCTTCAGTTTGTTCATAAATATCACATTAAAAACTAAAATATGTGGATATAAGGTATAATTTATATAATTTCATGGTATAATCATCTATAATTTATCTAATAAACTCTATGGCCTCATCTAATGGTATTTAATGCAAGATAGAGACAAAATCAAAGATAACTAAAATGTCATTATTATTAAGTTTGGAATTGGCCATAATATTCATTAGAGAGTATTTTATGAAAGAGGAAGTGTGTCCTATAAAATATTTTAACTTATTTTCTAAGTAACTTGAAATCTCATAAGTGGGAGACTATCATGTCTTTAATAGGGTAGATGGGATTACCATGTTTGTGGATTTTGGGAAGGCCATAGATTTGGGGTATGATTAGGTCTTTGGGAACTAATTTTATTTGTAATTAATTATTAAGGGGGGATATTTTGATAAATTTTATCATGTTTGTATTAAATTATTTTAAGTTATCATTTTGTATAATACTATATCTACCACTATTTTTAAGATGATCTTTCATTTTAACCAAGTAATAGTCCATGTCCATGAAAAATATTATTTTACCTTTGTCTACTTTTAAGATGATGATATATTTATTATCATTGATTTTTTTGGTCCAATTTTCTCTAATTTAGTGAGATTATTCTTGGGGGGTTTATATTTTTGAAGTGTAACTAAGTACTATTTTCATAATTCTTTAAAAACATGTAAAGGTAAGTAATCAATATCATTATCTATACTTACCATGAAATTTTTATATGGAGTGTTGGAAGGAGCTATTACAAACCCAAATTATTTTATTAATAATTCAAAAATTTTATTATCCAAAGTGATAGAAGAAAGGTTGAAAAATTTATCTTGGCTATACCAAGAAAATTTATTAAGACTCAAGCATTGATTTATAAAATTGGGTCCAGGGCTAATCATTCTATTGATATCCACGTAAATTTTTGAGTTGGTTGGAAAATTTATATCAATGTATGTCACTAATTATTCCTATATTTACATTATATATTGGGTTTTTATATACTATTAAACATTGATAAAATATACCCTATACTTACAAAATTCAAGGTCATTAACAAAATAATTCTAAAGCATATCAAATCATGTCAAGAGCTATCATTGTTAAGTATCAAAGACAAATTTATATTTTTATACATAGATTTAAAGATCATAATTGCATAATAACTCTAGGTTGGATAACTACATGTTTATTGGTTACCTTTTACTAGTATTTGGATACATAGGTAATGGTTAATCATCAAGGGGGTGATTGGGGTTAGCTCAGCCATCACACTCCCCCTCTTTTATTTCTAGGTTTATAGATCTTAGAATATCCCTAGGATTTCTAAAGAAAATATAAGGAAATAATTAAATTATATATGACATAAATATATCAAATTATATTATCCCTCTTAGTAGACATAGGGAAAAAAGTAAAAATAGTCATATTTTCAACATAGTCAATATGGACAAGTTTGCAGTCAAAAGACATGACCAATCTAGGTTGTTGTCTAATGAGCATAGTCCTATCTAGGAATATTATTAGATTTTTCCTTTGATAATGCACAATCATAGTTTTGTATTTTACTAATTTTCACTCTTCCACATCAATCAAAAATATAGATCTAATCTAAGTTATTTTATTTCTATTTTTTCTAAATATAACATGTTTATATATTTATTAACATACAATTAAAATTGTTAGTAATTATATATCTTTAGTATTCCGATATTTAAAAAATTTATACCTATTATGCATCATTAAATTATTAAGTAAAAAATAATTTAAAACATATTGGGAACTTGTAAAAATATTAGCATTGATTTAACATTTTTTTCCTAGGATTTCAAATTTATTTGTGATTTCTATACACAAAAGTTATTCTAATCTAGTTTTCAATTTCAATTTCATTATACTTTATTTTATTGATTTCTAGAACCATTTTTTGATATTTGTAAAACTCATATGATCTATCATTCTAGGAAAATTGATCTTTAGTTTTACCTAAGTTGTGTGAGGGGTACTGCTCCAAGACAAAATCCATTATATATATATATATATATATATATATATATATATATATATATGTATATATCTATATATATATATATATGTGTGTGTATATATATATATATATATGTATGTATGTATGTATATATATGTATATATGTATATAAATATATATATTTATGTGTATATATATATGTATATATTTATATGTATATATATATATATGTATATATATATATATATGTATATATATATATACATACATACATATATATATATATATATACATACATATATATATAGTGTTCTCTAATGTCTTATGTCTTAATATATAGTTTCCACGTACCACATGTTATATCAGAAGTGCCTAATTTTTTTTATGTTTAGCCATAGGAATCCTATTAACTATTTACCTTTGTAGTTAAATAGTGAGTAATTAGCCTCAATAAGTTATTCTCAATGTACCTTAGAGATGGGTTGGTGTAGGTAAGGGGTGATACTATCCTCTGTATTTAATTCCCTTTTGGCCTTGTTCACTATTTGTGCTTAGGATCAATATATTTGAGAGACTATAAATCAAACACAAACTATCTATTTACACATTTAGTCACTATATTAATTCAAAGTTCCAATTTAAAATCAAAATCATGGTAACAATGAATCAACTTTTTTCTTCCTCTTGATCTGATTCATAAGGTTCATATCATATTTTATGTTGATTTTAATGGTGTAATTTGGATTCAATATATATTGGTATGTATCAAACTTAAATAATAAAAAATGGATAAAATTAATAATGTACAATCTCAAGCCTTACTCAACTCACATGGTTGTAATAATGCTCCTAGGATACAAGCATCTTTAATTAAAATATTTACAAAATCAAGTATGAATTAGGAACAAGAAAAATTATACGTTTATAATGCTTTCAGGGATAATATACATTGTGTTTACAGAATTATCATGACTGTTGAGACTTATAAATCTAATACAAGAAACATTAAAATGAAATCAATGACAAAAAATTCATTGAATATATTAATTTAAATCCACATAAGATTTACACATTACTATACATTTCAAGAGATGAAAAAAATAAATTGGATAAAGTTGCTAAATCAGTATAATAATATGTTCCCACTTCATGTATTCCATCTTCTACTATTAATTTAAATCATATATCAATACATGTAGTTACATATGTGACATCATCACTAGGGATGGGGGAATCACAAAGTTTTTAATATAATAATATGTATATTTATACATAAGTGTCATATGCACATCCTTTTCTTACTATGCATGGTTTATCACCAAACTCACCTAATGCATACTCTCTTAATAAAATTTTTATAGCATTCCATGCTAAGTTGTTGAAATTAGAGTAAAGTGTCTGTATACATAGTCATTAAATGGATGCCCATGATTTTATTCATAATACTTTAGAACAAGAGGTAACATCTTAGACATTATCGATAGGTTTCATAGCTCCTAAGCTATAAATATATGAAGGTAAGGTTGATCTTGAATAACATCTTCAATAATTTCATGTATCTTACTTAAATTATGAATAAAATGAAAAATTATTAATTAAAATATTTATAATAATCCTCAAACATTATTATTTGTGATGGTTATATGAGATTTCACTTCAATCAGTCAAAAAATTCAACCTTTTGATAGATTAGTTTCTAACACACTTTTCTATTAACATGGGTTAAAAACTATCTTATGCACAAATTTCCAAACTCATGCAAGTTTTAAATGATCTAATCAGTGAATATGTTCTTTGATGCAACACTATTATAGCTAAAATGACAAATTATATGGGATATAATGAGTTATATCTTAAAACAAATTTTGCTACCACTACTCCATGAGTCTATTATTTTTGACAAATACAAATATTTTGATGAGTTATGCCATATTGCCAAAGAATAATAAGTCAAGAGCATAGCTTTTAACAAGCTCAAGTATGCACCAAGTCCTCCATCTACTTCAAATATTAAGTTTCAAAACAAACCAAGCTACGTGATTGAATATCATGAAATAAATATTGAAGAAAAAATAATAGTCATTTCAATACCACAACCAATGAATAATATTTAGCTAAAAACTCCACCAAGGATATAATTTTCAAATTTACCATAAACTAGTCATTTATTATAACATAACTTACATGATTTTAATATCATGTACCTCCCTCTTCCATTATAGGTTGATATGACTAAGCCTAATCATAAATTATTCAACAATAACACATATTGTGACTATCATAGATATATTGGACATTATAAAAACAAGTGCTATATCCCAAGGCATAATATAAAAGATTTTATAGATGACAATACTTTTGAGATAAACACAACCATAAAGGAGATTAGATTATTAAAAATGACAATGTAAAGTTTAAAATATTTAATAATCTATATCCAAATTGTGGCACAACATAGAATATAGATAATTCAAAAGTTCTTCATGCTTACAATGCACATGCTTTACCCAATACATATGGGCATCCAATTGATGGTATTATTGGTAAATTTATATGAATATCATAACCATCCCCAATGATCACAAATTATTATATTAAAATTATCGATGATGATTTAGATAGACATCCAATCTTTATTCGGTCCTTTATAAAAAAACTATACAAAATATCATGATCGAAAATGGGTCAAGGGAAAATGCATGTAGAATGACATGTATTTGAACTATAGGGTATACACAACATGATTTAAAAGCTATATAAAAACTATTCAAATCATTCACTGGACATACATAGAATAATATTAGACATATAGGGATGAATCTTCAAGTTGGGTCAGCAATAGTGGATATTCCATTCTTAGTATTACCAACCACATGAATATTTGATATGTTATGAGGACATCCTTGGATATGCAATATCCAAATAGTACCATATATAGTACATTTATGTCCCAAATATATAAATTATAATTAGGTAGTGAGATATTAAGGCATTAAAGTTAAGTACCATTTATAATCAGTGGTATTTCCTCCTCCACCACCAGAAACACAGTTCATTATTGTAAATTTTCAAGATCATAAAATATAGATAGTTGTGGAACCTATTCAAGTGCATAGTGCAGATATAATTATTAGACCTATGCAACATATATATATATATATATATATATATACAATCAATTTTAATGATGATGGTACACCCTCCTATGAAAAAAACTTCACATTAAAGAGTTATTCTAATTTCAAATAAATATTCATCTTATATAGTGCATCTAAAGTTAGTACCATGGATAGTTTAGGGTGTTCTACATTAAACACTAGAACTGAAACGTTCTCCTATTAAATAATGGAATCCACCAAATTTTTCACCCTCTAAAGTTATAAATAATAAGGTATTTTATGATAAGTGATGAAAACATTTAAATTACAACACTTGATGCTTTTCATATTTGGATTCATCTACTTGTAGCAGTTTTTGTTCACAAAAAATCACCTCCAACACTATGATACATGCATGCACTATGGTCCTCCCTTTGATGGTATTATATGATAGTTTCTTTTCCTTTAAAAATTTCATTAATACACCCAATAAAAATCAATTAAAAAATTTGTCAAAAATTAAAAAAATATATGTCAAAAAGACAAAAAAATAAAATATTATCACAAATACAAATTTAAGACTTGAGCTTGACATGAATTGCTAATTTACTTATTTACATATGTTATTTATCACATATTTTGGTATATATTATATTATTTTTCAAACATGAATTTTAAAAGATATATGAATGTGATATAAGGCATACATATATTACATGGAATTTTAAATGCTATATTCGCTTTTAGCCAATGGCCGTGCCTATGTTGGGGGAATATTATAATATATGTTACATTATCATAGGTAATATATTTATATTACCTCTCCACCATGTCAAACTACATATATTAAAATTTTATTTCTAATTAATCATATATTACATTGTCCTACATGGATATGATACTTTATATCATATGATATTGATAAATATGGATAGTCTAGACTAAATTTCACTTTTCCTATGTGTCAATGTTAGTTAATTTATTATATGATAGGATAAAAATTTCTTAATTATTTTTCATGGACATTGGTCCTATGTGTGATTTTATTTTGTGACATTTGACCATGTCCAATTTCTCATGGCCCTTGGCCTAATGTGTAAAATATTTTATTGTGTGACATTTGAACATGAATAATTGATTTTCTCCCTTGAAATTATGTGTGAAATATTTTTTTGAGTGGAATTTAAACATGTACAATTTATTTTGGACCTTATCCCTATTCAAATTATATTTTTTTATGTGACAATTGAACATGTCCATTACTTATGGCCCTTAGCCCAATGGGTGAATTATTTTCTTATGTGACATTTGAACATGTCATTTTTTGTGACCCTATGTGTGAAATGTTTTTTATGCATGATATTTTAAAATTTCCCTTGTACGAATACCTTAGCCTTATGTGTGGATTAGTGTGTTACACTTATTGTACTGATTGATGTTGAATAGTGGTGTTATGATCTATATTGTGTAATTTTATTATGTAGTCTAATTCAAAGGTAATTACTTTATTTCATGACTCATTTATAAATATATATATATACATGAAACTTTGATGCCTCACATTAAATATGTTACATACATAGTTCAACAAAAAATACATACACTATTTTATGATAACACATTCTCCACATGCTGACATGATTATACATGATTCTTTCTTTATCACATGATAAAGATAATTCTTATTTTAAGAAAGTGATTTTCATGGTACAACCCTAATATAAAAGGGGGAATTACAATGGGATTTTGTAAGATATCTAACCATCCAAGAATATAAAAAGTTTGAATTGAGATAAGTATAAGTTTCAAATATTCAAAATAAATTTAAAATTATATTTTATGATAGAGTTTAGGTTTCAAAGATTCAAATTAAATTAAAAAATAAGATTATATGATAGATTTAAGGTTTAGAATATTCAAATTAAAGTCAAAATTTAGATTTTGTGACAAAATATAGGATTCAAATGTTCAAATATTCAAATATTTAGAGATCATATATATGAAAAAAATTGGCACATCAAATACAAAGTATGGGGTCATATGACATGCATATGCATTCATTTACAAAAACATGAAGTACAAATTCATACACACTTTAATACACATGAATGGTCATATAAAAAAATAGTTAAAACATAGAAAAATACAAGTTTCACATATATTTATAGTTAAACGTATAGATGCATGACATCTTATATCATTTAACATAGATTTAGGGAGGCCGAATATTTTTCTATGCGCATATATAAATTTTAAAATTCAAAAGGCATGATACTATCTCTTTCACATATTAAATACAATATAGTTTATAAATTTGAAGGTAAATGTTATTTCAAATCAAATATATTAGCATTGTGTTCATGATGGGGGCATGAATATTCTTCATCTCTTTTGATCATTAAAATATAATATATATCTAACAATAAATTTGATTCATTATATTACTTGTAGTGTACGTTAAAAATTAGTGACACTCAATGGCCTTATCAGTACTTACAGTGAACCTATTATGTGATTCCATATTCTATTATGTGTGAAGTATGTTTGAGTCTTTTGACAGTCAATGGCCTTGCATCACTTTTATCAAACCTCTTATGGTTACACTTTATTATGTGTGATGCATGTTTGAGTCTTGTGACATTTTGTACTATTTAACCCCAAATTTTATATGGAATAATGGTGGATTGGGTTTAGAATATAAAAAATTAATAAGGACAAGGGTGATAAAAAATCTATAGTAGGCTAATTAATTTTCAAACTTAGATGAAAAATATTCTGAATTTAGATATTGAGATATATTTAAAATAGAAATTATGGATATTTATTGATATTAAAATGGATTTAAAAAAATATACTTGGTTTAACGTGTGCATGAATATATAATATGAAACAAGATATAAGTAGGTTGGATCTAAATTATAAATCAATCATCAACTTCTAGAAATTTTCACTCTATGGCCTTGGACATTTGTGTCAGATCTACATAGTTGTATCGATGGGCCTATTTAACCTAGACATATGTGTCTAGTATAGACTATTAACTAGGTATATGTGAAATCACCTATAACCTTGTAGGTTTTCTATATCCTTTATTTTAGTGTGTTTATGTCATGTGCATAGGTTATCACTCTTTTTCAAATGATCAAATACTAGATTTATTACCCTTAGAGTGTTTGTGGGAAAAATGGGTTAGTGGGCACACATGTCAGATCACTCCAAGATCTTTTAATGTCACATATTTCACAAAAAACCCTAGGAGTAGGTGAGAGAAAGATGTAAATTAAAATTGGGATCTATAAATGTCCACTAGAGATTGACCAAAAAGTAAAAAAGAGGTACATATATAGTAATATATTAGGTCAGCATAAAGGTAACAACTCAAATCACAATTAGAAAACAAATAAAGTGTATTTACCATAATTACCTTAACAAACCTAATCATGTTGACAAAAAACTATGTAGGTAAAACTAAAAGTGTGAAAAATACTACATTAACACATCCCAAGAGCATAGCTTACGTGGGTATAATAATTGGGTCCTGACAATGAGGCTTAATGAAGTACCCAGGTAAAATGAAACTCCCATAAATTAGAGAAAAATAAAAATCCCATAGGATAAAATTCCTTTCCAAAAAAGAGTAATGTGATAGAAAGCACATGCTCTAAGGATGTTTATCATAACTAAAAATGTGTCCATAAGTGAGAGCAATAGAGCACATAAAGAGGAGAACTAAGAAGTCCCCATATAATATGTTCAAGATACCTATATGAGAGATTATATAATGATGAATGTAACTAATCAAATCCTCTACCTGAAGACTAAATAAGATCCATCTACATTGAACAATGTTTTTTCCCTTTACAAAGGAAGGCCATGAATGATGTACTATAATTATACCCATTCCATAATGGAATATATATGAGGTAGGAGTAAAAATAAATTTTCATATGTTATAAAATAAAAGTGTGACATAAGTATAGTAATATCATGCATAAGAACTTAATATAATGCCTTTGAAGTGAAACTATCATAATTAGCTATAATGATGAGTGAATCACCCTGTAAAAATGAATGTGTCCACTAAGTGCCTAATAGAAATCTAAACATGGTGTGTTTATTGTACAAGGAATCATGATACTCATGCATATCAAATGACATAACTACTCTATGTAATGATGGTGCAATGGGAACACATTCTAGAATAAATCATAGAATTCCCTATACTTGTAGAATAAACTACATAATGTCTAATGAGTCTTAGATCAATATACCAACACCCTGTAATGTTTGAATTGGATCAAAGGTGGGTTGATTATGTAATAACTCCTCAACTTCAACAAGGTGACAAGTATATGGTGGAGGTGTGTCCCCATCATTTTTATAGTCATATGTGCTACAAAAAGAGTCATCAATTTCATATATTATTTTAGGCTCAAATGTGTCATCATGTACAAGTGATTTTGATGAATAATAATGGCATGAATCATTCAATAAATAAATTTCCATGTGAAGTGAAGAGTATGTATCAAAAATAATATAATATAAATAAGATATTATAGATGAATCACATAGATCTATAGATTGAATTTTCACATGAAGATAATGTTCATCAATGATCTTACAAGGTGTACTTTCACTAAAAATAATAGAGTCATTTGAAGTAGAAATCTATGATGGCCCTATATTAATAACATCATACATAGGAATGGAAGTAAAATCTATAATGGAATAGTTGATTTTGTGTAAAATTTGATCCTATAGTGGTGGCTTGATAGAATGAATAGCATTGCCCACCATGGATGAGTTGTCACAGAAAATAAGAATAGGAAGAGAGAGTAAAATGGTCTCTCAAAATGTGATATGAAGGGGAGAATAAGGAGCAATGTAAATCTCAAAGGGATCTCTAAAATGAGACTGTAGGATGCTCTAAATAGTGAAAGGACATGATGTATGTTCCACATAGTAATTAAGATCCATGGAAACATGTAATAATAAGGTACTAAGAAAATTTTCATAATTATTATCCCACTTATTGTACTAAATTGAGTTAGTAGGGAAAAGAATATATCAATATAGGAATGGAGTATAATTCTTTATGATGAGCAAGTGTTCCATGTAAGAACATAAATAAGCATAGTTTTTTTTCTAAGAAGAACCACTAGTGTATAATCAACTTTACCCATGAGTCTCTCTCAAGTGTAATAAACATGATTGAGAGAAAAAAAATACGTGAACAACTACACAAAATAATTACAATTTACCCTAGTTACAAGAGCAATGCATCCTCATGAAGAGGATATTAGGCATAACTGATAATGTTTCCAACTTAGTAATAAGTGTAGGAATCAACCCAATGCATAAATTGAAAGTGTGAAGAAGAGACACTAGAGAATACATATCAAAAAATAATAACCCCTCAAAAATATCAACATTTACCCCCCTAAAGTTTCAAATATAATCATGCATGTATAGATGTTAAACACAACTAAGATTGCATCTAGACCAATTTATAAATAATTGTGAAATATCTTGAGGGGTATCAATGGAAAATGATAGTGAATAAAAAAGTGTAAAATATTTGGTTTTCAGGTAGATTTAGTGAGATCAAAATTGTTTATAATGCATAGATCATGAAAAAATAATCACTTATGAAGAATAAAATACTCGAATCCTAACTACTGATCAAAAGTTATGCATGTTCAAAAATCTGCTCACATAAAAATTTTGGTGGAAAATAGTGGTGGAAAATATTTTGAATCAAATTCCCCAAAAAAATTGAGTTCTCTTGGATCAAAATATGAAAAAAATTATTAATCAATTTCCTCAAAAAAACTTAAGGCTGTTTGGAGCAAAATTTAAGCATTCCTAGGTTTGAACTAACCAAGGACTTATTTCCCATATGACTAGGGGCTAAGATATTTTATGGGTGTTCCCCTCTTCCATTTTTTGATTGATTTGATTGATGTGGGATTTACATCATCCAATAATACCTCTAAATTTAAAATGAATAGTATAAGTTTTCACCTAGTTAAAATTTATAGCCTCCTAGATGTCACAACATGTAAAAGGGGTGGTTGGAACCCACTAGGTATTTTTGTAATGGTCAAAGTCTACTGGGTATTATGGAAAGAGTTAGATTATATGGTGTGTTCATGCACTCATAAATATTTGATGGTGTTTTGAGCATGTTGTCATAATCTCTAACTATGCCACATACATTTTTGGAATCTAGAACCTGCTTAAGCAGGGGTCAAGTTCTACCTACCCTATGCATAGAGAATAAAATGTCTATCACTCTCCTAGTTTCCACCTATGAAAATGTCCAAATGGGCCCTTGTTCCCATTGAGTCAAATTTATAGCCCACCTTATTTTCTTAACACCAAAAGTTTTTTGACTGTTGGAAATATACCTAGATGTTTAGAGGGGTGTAAATTAATGTTTACAACTATAATTACACTAAAGGATGTCCATCATGCCTTTTTTTCTTCCAATTATCAAATCTACTTGTGGGAATCCCAAACTTCATAGAAACCAAAAAACCTAAAAATATGTAGATTTGGTACAACACCTCTAAAAACTAGTAAAGACGCATTTAAGAAATAATAAAAAAATAAATTATTTCATGATTTAAGAATATCACTATACATATATAGATGAAATGATTGAAAAAGTCTTGAAACCTTCAAAAAATGGTTAAAATTGACTATCATAAAACTAGGTCATGTTTATCATTGATCTTAGGGTTTTTATACCTTTTAGATATGATGGTACTATCTTTTTTATTATTGGAGTCTTCACTTATATACTATGCACATATTTTCATGAAATCTCACAAACTTATGAAAAATGAAAAAATATAGAAAGCTAATAGGAATGCATGTAGGAAATATCTCACAAAGAATTTTTAAAATGAAAAAATAGCCATCAAATTAGAGATTTTATACCTTGTCAAATCACTCCAAATTCTCCAAGTATCATAAATTACATGAAAACCCTAGGAGTAGGTGAGAGCAAGATGTAAATTAAAAGTGGGATCCATAAGTGTTCATTAGAGATTGGCTACAAAATACAAAGGATCTACATTATATAGTGAGATATTAGGTCACTATAAAGGTAAAAACTCAATTCACAATTATAAAACACATAAAGTGTATTCCCCTAATGACCTTAAAACCCCTAATTAAGTTAACTAACAACTGTGTACACAAAATCAAAAGTGGAAAATAGTCTACACTAACAACATAATATTAAGTTTTCACTAACGAATCCTCTATAAATTGGCACTGGATACATATATAATACTCTAAAGATGTCTTCAAAATTATATGTTTCTCTCATATATGTTGTCTTTGTGTCCATAATGATGTAATGTGTGATAAAAAAGTACATAGAGTGATTATATTGTAACATGGAAACTATGGCTCATGGTATTATCCTTTAATACTTCACACTTATAGGAATATTTATCATATAATTGATATGGAAATAGGCATGAATATGGTATATTTTCTTACTTTAATATTTTATTCAATTATTTTTGTATGTTTCCTTATGAGTTACTAGGTATTTTTTAGGTTTGAATGAATGAGGATTGAACATGCATATATACCAGTCCTTTCACTAAATATCTCATACTAAATCAGTTAGGTCAACCATAAAGACATGTTATAATTGAAAATTTTATGACTTTACGGCATTAGACACTTATTTTCTAATAATACACTTACATCAACATAGGCATCTAGTTTAGAATAAAGTGTGTAAGAAGCTAGAAAATAGGTGTAGGTCCAAAACTTGTAGAGGATGATAATAAGTAGGTTTATAACATTTTGAGTAGAAAACAATTCTTGGTCATTATAATAACATATGGTCAAACTAAGAGATAAATAATAGTCATAAGAGATAGAGGATGTTATCCTTTCATCATTAGGAAGGTCTAAGAATTGAAGGGTAAAACCATGAGAAGTACTTGCCAAGTATATAATATTGAGGTGCTATATAATATAGATTTAGAATCTACATTTGCCTAACCTTTAATATAGTAATTAAATTTATAGTTTGAAGGAAATAAATTCATATTTGGTTGTGTATAACACACCTTAGCTTTTCATGAGTTTAACTTTAGTCCTTTACTGGTGACTAGGATGAAAGTAAGATTATGTTATAGTATATAATATGTGCATATAATATATAATTAAAAGAATTTGAAATGTTTTAAATTAAAAATAGAAAGGTTAGGATAATACATGTGTATCAATTTAAATTCCTTGAATTTTTGGTATTTTGATTTAAAAATATATTTCATTATGAATCTTTGAAACTAAGATTAGGAAAAATTTAAAACTGGAAAGTATATATATAAATATTGGAGGATAAATTACCCCCAACCTTGGAGAAAAGGTGATTTTCCACCTAGAAGTTGAGGTTAACTCAACTTTATAACCCAATCATACTTTTAACCTAGTGAGCATTAGTGATCTAAGTCAACACAAACTATAAAATTTGGCAAGGGTGGATGATTTAATCACTCCATCCTATAAACTTTGTAATATTGAGTGATTTAATCACCTCAACCTTGTAGAAAGTGAACCAACTACTACATTATATTGACTCAATAATTGTCTTTTAAAGTCCATACTATTGTATTCTAAAGTCCATAGAAGTATTTAAATCTCAAATTAATTTTTATTTTACAAATTAGGGTTTCCTTTTGCATGGCATATGCACCTCATATATGTCTCAAGATGAAACTTGGGTATAAAATGGTACAATGTATAGAATGTTCTCATAAATGTGTATCTAAATCATATAACCATAAAATATGGACAATTTAAAATATTTACAAGTGTGGAAGATATGTTCCCATGAAATTCCCCCATTTATTCTATAAATTTTGATAATCATTGTAATTGTGGAGTACATGTTTTCATAATATGCCTCCATTATAGTCCTAAATGTTGAGTACTGAATAAGTGTGGAAGTCATGCATTTTATACATTTCCAAATTTTTTTATAAAAATGTGAAGGGGTGAAATCCATGCCTTTATGACATGTCCCAATTGATATCCCCCCCCATAATTTTTAGGTGAGGTAAAGTAGAAACTAGTGGTTACTTATCTCAAGAGGATAAGATAGTTGTATAATATATGTATGGATCATGTAGCATATATGAGTATCATGTCTAGGTAGATATAGTAATGAGTTACATAGTATGCAATCACATAAAATACTAATATCCATGATGTGAATCATGTAAAAATTTAGATATTAATAATAAAATATCAATAAGCAATCAAGCACACTCACAAGAACACTCACAAGAAAATCAAAATAAAATGGTCTAAGGAAACCTCAAATAAGGGGCATAATCAAATTTTATCTAATATAAGGGAAATGAATTAGTAAAATATCCATAAGGAAAGTAATGACATATTCAAATGCCAATACAATAAGAAATGACATATTGAAATGTTAAAATAAACAAACAAAGGCATTAGGGCCACAATCAAAGGAGCATGTTCAAATGCTCAAATAAATAAGGAAAGATTGTTAAAGAAGTTCATAAATGAAAATCATGGAATCATGAGCAACCAACATAAACATATCATATTAGACCTTAGATATATGTGTTATAATTTTTTTTAATAACCTATAATATCAAGTACACTATGCAATATATAAGCATGGATAAATTCATGTGTAAGTATATAAGCTCAAACATGATAATGTAAAATTATAATATAATAATGTAACCTAGGTATATCATGATAAAATAATCAAATTACCCTAGTGTCCATATGAAATTAGTAGATTTAAGGCACAACATCTGAAAATGCATAGTTCATGTGTTTGGGTATGTATATATCACACTCAAAATATGTGTGAAATAAATGTGTATATATAAATAGATGATATGATATCTACCAACATGGAATTAACAACATGACGCCAAGGAGATAATTAAACATGTAAATGCTAAAAATATTTTTTTAATTTTTTTTAATTTTTTAAAGTTTTTATATTTTTAAATATTTGAAAAAAATACTATCCTACGGTCTCATCCAAAGTATGCTCATAGGTATCTCACCATTAAGAACCTAGTGCAATAAATTGGTGGTACTACCAAACATCATGTATAGGTGATATATATGGCATTGTAGGATATGTAATTCTATGTGTATGTGTAATATGAATTTGTGGTCATGAAGAGATAATATTAGGAGTAAGGGTATTTGGAACCTATCACTTAATTCTTTGTGGTTTCTTTGAAGTATCAATGATAGGAACATGTTCAGGTGCTTTGGATATCCAAATATAAATAAGGATTCCATAGAATCCATTACATATCTCTAATGCAGTGTTCTCTAGATTACTAGCTTCCCAAAAAATGGGATTGCCTATTTGTTACCATTTCATGAAGGATTCACCTTAGTATGTTTGATAATTAACTAACTAGGTATAAAATTATTTTGTTTTAGTGGATGCTCATATTGATTCTATAAATAATGATTATTTGATTGACATGAATTCATTTAACACACACACTCACTATATAAGGTATTGTGTGATTTTTATGTATCTAAGGTCATCTGAATAACATATCAAAGACTCCTATGTATGGTATAACTAAAAATGTAGTAACGACATGTGTTGGGCCAACCTATAAAGTAAGTCAATGATATAGGAAAATTATGATTTATTTGTTTATTTTCCAAATTTTCTCTTAAATAGGTTTTAAGATTCATATTTTTTCTTTTTGAATATTTTGCATGGTTCACCTTTGCTTTGTTTGGGTCTTTCTAACTTATTTTCAATTCTATCACCAAAACTAGAAATTTGATTTTTTAAAAATTATTTTGAGAATTTTAAAGCTTTTACTTATATTTCAACTTTTTTTATCATGAAAATTTATATATGGATTAATTAATATATTAATACACATCTTCAATAGTCCTAATGACTTAACTCATAACTAACCATGTAAAACTCAAATGAGGTTAAAAACTTGTTTAGAGTTTATCTAGTTAGTTAGGAAGTTTGAAAAAGTTAGGGAGTTGAAGCAAAGAATAGAGGACTAGGAGAAAGATAAATTAAATGGTAAAATAAAATTATACAATAAAATATACCAATACTCAAATATTTTAAATAAAATAATAAGACAAGTTATAGGAAAATATGGTTGTCACATAATTATTGTAACTCAATTGTATCAAGAAGGAAAGAATAGATATTTGAGTTTTATTATTAGATTTATAACTTAAATAATATTTTATTTAATTTATTAATTATTTTTTAATAAAATTTATCATATTTTTAATATTTTTCAAATAAACTACAGGCTTAAATAACATCTACATATTTTTGTTGTTTAAAAAGATGCATGTATAATCAAGGAAAAGTTATTTTATTCGTATTTTAGGATTGTTCAAAGTGATAAATTGAATGATAGAGTAGGTAATTTGTGTTTAATAAATTTTTAAATTTAAATATTTCAAAAATATGTCATAAATTTCCCTTAATTGAGTGATCTTGGCCTGCACATGGGTCTGCATACCTTAAACTAAGTTTTTAAAGAAAAAATCTTTATAAAATAAAAATTAACCATTCAAAATTCTTGAAATTTTGTATAAACGTGAATTAGGATATTTTTTAAGTTTTAAAATTATTTTCAAAGTTATTTTATATTTTTAGGGTGATTTATTCTAATTTATCAGTCTATCAGCTTAATAAAAAGGCCTAAAAGACATGTTTTAGTGTTTTTTTTCATTTTAAAGTTTGTATAAAGAAAAAAATGAACATACTGAGTTTAAAAAGCATTAAATAAATTTATAAAATGATTTTTATATAATTAATTTTTGTTTTTTTATATATATATTCAATAAGGATTGTAGTTTTAATCATCTCTCTCTTGAATAAGTTACTAAGTTAGATAGCCTTAATCATTCGCCATCATTTTTGGTGTCAAAGGAGGGTTTTGGTTATAATTAAAGGTTACCTAATGATAAATATTTAATATATAGGATTGAAGACCATGTTCTGAAAAATAACTTGAAATAAGTGAAAAATGGCACTTAGAAGAGCAACCAAAGGTGGTGCTAGAGTAGGTCCAAGAAGACAACCAAGAGATGTATTGCTAGAAGAGATGAAAAAAATAAAAGTGTATTTGGAGGAAATAGAAATCTCTCAAAGAAGAGGTTTTATTATAGGTTATGTGACTGAAGGAGAGGAAGAACCATAATAATAGGTTTAAGAATAAGAAGAAATAATGGAAGAAAGCTTCTTGAAAGTATTCATAGGAATAGGATCTAAATCCAAATTGGAGGTACCATTATATTTATAAAATATAAAAATTGAAGAATTGGTAGATTAGATAGTTTAAATGGACAATTATTTTGACTTTGAATGAATATTTGTAGAAAATAAGGTCAAGTTTACTCTTACAATAATGAAGGGACCTACATCTCTTTGGTGGGATAGTGTTCAAGAAGAAAGAAATGAAAGAGGTAAATAGAAGATAAAGTCATGAGATAGAGTGGTATCAAAAATAAAATAAAAATTCATTCCTATATACTACCATAAAAATTGGTCAATAAACTCCAAAAATTGAAGTAGAAAGATATGAGTGTAATGGACTAAACTGAATAATTCTACAAGCTCATAATCAGAGCTAGTCATTTAGAATATGTTGAGAAAATAACAAGGTGCATCAATGGTCAAGATTTAATATTTATGATGAAATTAAATTGTTATCTCTAAAATCAATTGAATATGCTTATCATTTTAGTTTCAACGTAGATGAGAAGTTGGCTAGAAAACAAACTCAATACTTTAGAGGAAGAGGTAAAAATTTCAAAGTTAGAGGACAACAAGGTGGTAGAATTTAGTTATAGTTTCATAATGAATAAGCAAGCAAATATTAAGGTCAAGATAACCCCATAATGTGAGGCTACTAATACAGAGGAATAATACCATATATAATAGGTAGAGGAAGAGGATTTTAGGTGAAATGTTCAAAATGTAACAAGTATGTTGATCATAAGTCATATGAATGACTTGTGAATCCACATATAAGCCATACAAGAATTGAAGGCAAAAACCAAGTTGTTCAAGATGAATAATAAAAATTAGGATCACAATCACATGTGAAAAAAATTTAAGTGGGAGGGTCCTTATTGATGAAGATATTAATACTAAATACAAACAAGGAAGTAAAATAACCAACCTAAAGGAAGATATTATTCAGGACTACTTGCAAATCTAAAAGTAAGTGTTTTAAGATTATCATTGATAGTGGTAGTATAAATAACTTGATTTCTTAAAAAATGGTTGAATAACTAGGATTATAGAGATTGATACATCCTACACCATATAAAGTATCTTCCCTATAAAATCAATATCAAGTACCAGTTAATGAGTAATGTAAGGTTGATTTTTAGATTGATAGCTATAAGGAAGAAGTACTTTATGGCATTATGCCTATGGATGTTTTCCATGTGTTTTTGGGTAGAACTTGTCAATTTGATAAGAGGACTATACATGATGGAAGGAGTAATATATATCGATTCTATAAAGATGGAAACAAGCATACCTTGACACCATTTAAATATGAAAATGAAGTAGTTAAAAACAATAATAAGGTATTGATAGTAGGTGGAAATTAATTCTTGCAAGTGATAAAATAAGATGAGGTTGGTGGTGCATTAGTTTCCAAACCCAAAATAGTCATTACAACCACCAAATTGATTTATTTGGCATTGTAAATTTATAATTTGTTGAATTAATATGTGGATGCAGTGGTTTATGAGTTACCTAATGAGTTTCCACCAATGAGAATCATAAGCCATCATATGGATCTCATTCTACAAGCTATTTTTTCAAACAAAGGAGCTTATATAATGACACGTAAGGAGAATGAAAAGATCAAAAATAAAGTCCATGAACTATTATACAAAGTTATTATTATAGAGAGTCTTATTATATGTGTTGTACCACTAGTCTTAACTCCTAAGAAAGGTGGAAAATGGATAGTGTGTATAGATTCTAGAACCATCAACAAGATAACTATCAAGTAAAAGTTTCCCTTTCGAAGAATGAATTATCTCATGAATTGTTTGAGTGAAGCACAATACTTCTCAAAGATATATTTTAAGATTGGTTACTATTAAATTATAATTAGAGAGAGTGTTGAGTGGAAAATAACCTTCAAGACTAATGATAGACTATATGAATTATTTGTTATGCCATTTGGTTTGAATAATGATCTTAGTACCTTGATGAGACTAATAAATGAGGGGTTAAATAAAAATATAGGAAATATTTTTACTTTTTACTTGGATGACATTTTTATCTTCAACTAATATAAGGAATAATACATCAAGAATCTTAGGATGGTGTTGAATAAGCTACATAAGGAGAAATTATTTATTAACCTCAAGAAGTGTACCTTCATACAAACTAAGTTGATTTGCTTACTATTTGTCATTTATAAATATGGTTTTAAGATGGACCAAGTAAAGGTAAGAGCAATAGTGGAGTGGCCTACTCCAAAAAGTGTTTTTGAGGTAACAAATTTTCATGGATTAACTATTTTGTATATAAATTTAAATAAAAACATTAGTGGTATTTGTGCACTTATTGTTGAAACTATAAAGGGTGACAAAAATAAGTTTCATTAGACTGAATCATCTGAAAAAAACTTATATATTTTTAATAAAAATATAACTAATAAACTTATCTTAGGCTTACCTAACTTTAACAAAGTCTTTCAAGTTGAATGTGATACTATTGGATTATCCATTGGAGATATTTTGAGCCAAGAAGGAAGGCTTGTTGCTTAATTTAGTGAAAATATAAATGAATACAAGAATAAGTATTAATATTATTATCAATAATTCTATTCCATCATCCAAGCATTGAATAAGTGGAGGCACTACTTGTTTATTAAAGAGTTTGTGTATATATATATATATATATATATATATATATATATATATATATATATATATATATATATATATATATATATATATATACAATCATGTTTTTTGAGTCATCGATAGCCAAACTAAAATGAGTCAAAGACATATGAAATGGATAGATTTATTAAAAAAAATTATCCTTAATAATAAGAGTAGGTATTCCAATAAGTTATTTGATGCATTGAGTAGGAAAAGTATGATTATAAATGAGTCTAAAGTAAGTAATTTGGGATTTGAGTCATTAAACTAATTATATGAAGAAGATTCATATTTATAAGAGGCATATGAGGCTTTTAAGAATTTAAAAATAATATATAGGAGTCAATGCATGGAATACATGATAAAATAAGGATTGTTTTTCAAAGGAAAAAAAGTATGCATACCTAGAGGGTATATGAGAGATAACTTGCTAAAAAAAGCATAATGGTATCTTAGAAGGACATTTTAGACAAACAAAGACCTTTTATCAATTGAATTCATACCATTATTATCCAATAATTAAATATTATGTCAATAAATTTGTGTAAATATGTAGGATTTGTCAACGTGCTAAAGTAAAGAGTCAAAACATAGGTCTATATTAGACACTACCTATTCAAAGCAAGCCATGGGATGTAATTAGAATGGATTGTATATTAGGTTTACCAATAATACAACAAGGTAATGATTATATTATTGTTCTTATTGATATATTTAAAAAAACCACATACGTAATGTCATGTAAAAAGATAAATGATGCTACCAATGTTGTTAATTTCCTTTTTGAAGAAGTGATAAGGTTGAATGGAATTCCTAGAAGCAATGTTTCTAACAATGACACAAATTTTGTTGGGAATTTATAGATAATAGATTAGAACAATTTGGGAATAGAATTAATATTAATTTTAGCCTAACACCCCAAAAGTGATATTCAGACTGAAGTTATCTATAGAAGCTTAGGGAATTTATTAAGATTTTAGGTAAATGACAATCCAAGATAATGGGATCAGGTTCTAACTCAAGCTAAATTTACATAAAATGATTCAACTAATATAAGCACAGGCTTGATACCATTTTATAGTATCTATATAATAAATCTAATAGGTTTTTATGAGCTTATATATTTGGGTAATCAAGAGGAAAGGAGTGTTTAAGGTAAATATTTTACAACGTCCATGTAAGAGATGCATGAAAAAGTCAAGAAGTAGTTAGATCTAAGTGATAGTAATTAAAAATGAGATATTGATAAGATAATGAAGGAAATGAAATTTTAGGTTCGTGATTTGGTGTTAACACACCTTAAAAAGGATATATTTCCTAAGGGGGAGTACAATAAACTCAAATTGAAGAAGATAGGACCTTGTAAGGTCTTAAGAAAATTTTATTCTAATACCCATGAACTGGAAATCCCATTTGATATTGGGATCTCACCCATTTTAAATGTATCAAACCTTTATACATATATATAAATAGAATACATTGTAAAATCACCTGAAGATGACAATTAACAAGTCATTGATTGGGAATAATAGTTACCCAAGGCATATAAGGATTATTTATAAACTATTTTGGATAAACACATTGTCAAGATAACTAGAGGTAAGGATTAATTAAAATATTTAATTAAGTTGAACAATAATTCTCTTTAATATGATTCTTAGTTGAATCCATCACAAATACTTTAGTATGGAACCACCATTCAAGATCTCATGAACAAGAGCTCATGAATGCTTTTGTACTCATGGATCCTAATGTAAGAGTGTGAGGATTTAGTTGTTTTCTTTTTAAATTTTATATTTAATAGTTTTTATATGTATTTTTTTTTTAAAAATTGTAAGCTTTTCCATGCTTCAAATTTCTCTATTTTGGTCTTTATATCTTATTTTCAGTTTTTTGGCCAAAACTAGAAATTTGAAATTTTGAATTTGTTTTGAAAATTTTGAAGCTTTCCTCATCTTTAAAGGTTTGGTTTTGTCATGATACTTTATATAGGGATAAAATAATATTTTATGACACATATTTAATATTCCTAATGTCTTAACTCATAATTAACCATGTAAAACTCAATTGAGGTTAAAAATTTGAGCTGAGTTTATCTAGTTGGTTAGGTAATTTGAGAACCTTAAGGAGTTGGAGTGAAGAATAGAGGATCAGGAGAGATAAAAATTACATTGGATAATAAAATAGAATAATAAAATATACCAATACCAATTTTTTTTTTTTTAAAAGCAGACAAGCTATAGGAAAACATGGTTGTAATAAAATTATTGTAATTTAGTTGTATCAAGAAGAAGGAAAGAATACATATTTGAGTTTTATTCTTAAATTTATAAATTGAATAATATTTAATTCAATGTATTTATTATTATAAAATCATATTAATTTTTTTAATAGTTTTCAAACAAACTACAGGCTTGAAGAATAATTATAGTTTTTGCAATCTAAAACAATGCATGTACAGTCAAGGAAAAGTTATTTTATTAATGTTTTATGATTTATAAAAGTGATAAATTAAATGAAAAAGTATATAATTTTTGTTTAATAACATTTCAAATTTAAATATTTCAAAAACAATTCATAAATTTTAAATTTCACTTAATTACGTAATCTTAACCTACACACAAGCCTACATACCCTAAACTAGGTTTTGAAGACAAAAATACTTATAAAAAAAATTAACCCTTAAAAATTATTGAAATTTTGTATAAATTTTAAATAGGATATATTTTAAGTGTTACAATTGATTTTTACTTGATTTTACATCTTAACAGAGATTTATTCTAATTTCTCAATCTGTAGGCCTAATAACAAGCCCTAAAAGACCTATTTTAATGTTTTATTTGTATTTTCAAGTTTGGGAAAAATTTAAAAAAGAATATATTAAGTTGAAACAAAATAAAATTAATGTGGAAAGGGATTTTTTCTCTAAATACTCCTTTTTTGTTAATATTTTCAGTAAATAAGACTTTTAAGGATAGTCATCTCTCCCTTGAATAAGTTGCCAACATAGTTATCCTTAATCCTTCACCATTAGTCAATCTTACTAAGGACCGATTGTGAGGTTACATCAAATTATTTGAAAAAACTATTTTAAGGGTTTATATAATCATGTATATATCCAAAGTGTGTAATTAATTTCATGGTGCAAATATTTTTGCTAACACCATTATCAGTCATAACATTGTGCATATGATGGTGATCTAGGTATGCTCAAATGAATAATGAATGAAGATCTGAGTCATCATCAAAACTATCACTATCATATAAATTAATATAAATTATTTTAACCATATGAGTTGTATGTCATCTATAAGTACCAATAATTCCATCTAATGGGTGCCCATAATATGATGGAGGAGGACGTGAATTATATTCCATTTTTACTTCTAGTTACTTCTTAGAATGGTCTTGAAAAGGATTGTTAAATATTTTATGATTTTTGTGATCACCAGGTTATGACCCTAATTCCTTTATAGGATCATCAAATGTATTTTCTCAATCATCGATAAGGTCTGTGCTCTTATGATTTAAGGTAAAACATTAGTTTTTAGAATGCCTAAGGCCTTGGTGATAGTCATTAAATCATTTGAGTCATATCCTTTTGGTACAAGTAAAATCATATCAACTTATATAGGAGGAGAGGGAGATCTGAGGTGACTACTCGCAAACTTCAAAAGTAATGAAGCTAAAGACTCATGTAAGCATGTAAATTTTATCCTTGGTGTATTGGATAAGATAGACTAATTAGGTTGTTATGACATTGAATTAACCATATTATATTTTTCCATTTTATGTTATGTGGGTTTTACCTTATAAATTATTTTGATAGTAAACTTTGTATTTTATCTAGTTGGTGTATTTAATAGATACTTAAGTTTGTTTAATGACATAAGTTTCATTTCCTGATCATTTAAGTAATCTACATATTTTAACTTTAAAAAAAAATGGAATCATTTAATGTGGCAAGAAATTTTTTCCTAAAGATGTCTTGAATCTATTTATCTACCATTGGATTGGCAATCATAGCCAACGTTTTCTTATAACTTAAGACATATTTGATGATAGGTTCCTTAGTTCCTTGTTTTATTTTTTAAATTTGGGCATAGGAAACATTTTCAGTAATGCTGATATATAAATGTGCCAAAAAATGATCTACAAGATGTTTGAATTATTTTAATAATTTGATTGATAAATCATAGAAACACATTAGAGCATAGTCCTTAAGGTTTCTTGGAAATAGTTTAGTCAAAATTTTATCATTAGGGGCATAATCAAGGCATGCCACATAGGAAGATTGAAGATGATATTTATGATCACCCTTTCCATCATAAAATGTGAAATTAGGTGAAAAAAAACCCAATTTGTAATTTGTGCAAAGATATTTTAGGTACAAGAGGGCTATGAAACACCTCTTGTGAATCAATAACATAAGGTGATTTCATAAAATTTTGTTCAATATTTGTAACCTTATAACGCAAAAGTTTTATAGTTTGGATAAGACCTTGCACAAATTGATTACTAATTTTTGAGTTTGAGGAGTCAACAAATGAGTTGTACCCATAATATGAGTGGATATAAGCAAATGAAACTAGTAATTGGGTTAAATTATTAATTTTTACCATGTAAGATGTAGAAATGGTAGGATTAGTTTTACAAAAAAAAATATGTGAACACATATCTCATGCCCCATTAGAATTATGAAGTGGTTAATGCTCATGGTGAGGGTTATTAGTATATAGGGATTTCACATAGTTATAATAGCATGATAAATATATGGATGTGGTTGTTCATATACACTTTTTGTTATTTTATTTTATAATATGGTTCTTAGGATCTCATCAATATCATTTAAGTTTCACTAGATACAGTGTCAAAACATATCAAGACCTTTTAAATTAATCTTGGTTTATTTGTTCGTGTTCATATTTGTCAGTAGACTCATCATTTCATGATCATAATCAATTTATATGATTACTTATTTACTATGTGGTTTATTTTCCTTATTGACATATTCATTAGGTATACAATTTGTTAATTCATTTTTTGAGCCATTTTATGTAGACAATGAGTAGGCTCTAATTATTCAATAAAAACACTAGATAATTTAGGGGTACACATAGGTTACATACAAATGATATATTAAAGATGAAAAATTTAGTAACGAAAAACCTCAAAAGGATGAAAACCATATGATAATCTAGGGTTTGCATAAATAGATGGGTTCAACAAATGTTTAAAACTAAATTTAAAATGGATCAATGTGGATAGGGTTGATAATATATAAGTGAATAAGTGAATGGGTGATAAATAGATATATAATAGGCCAATTGATTTGTAAATTTAGATACAAAAATATTCTAAAATTAAATTTTTAGATATGCTAGAAATAGAAAGTATAATTATTGATTGATATTGAAATGAATTGAAAATAAGAGTACTTCATTGGAATATTGTGTGCATGCAGATCTAATATGGAACAAGAGGGAAGTAGACTAGATATAGATTCTAAATCAATAATCAGATTCTATAAATTTTTAATATGTAGCTTTAGACACTTGTGTTAGATCTGGATAGTTACATCAATGCACCTATCTAACCTAGACATAGGTTTCTAGTATGCAATATTGCTTATATTTATATGTGACCACCTTGAACCTTATGGTTTTCCTATAAAATTTATTCTAGTGTTTTTGAATTATGTGGATAGGCTATCACTCTTTGTCAAATGATTAAACCCTATATTTCTCATCCTTGGAGTGATTATGGGAAAAATGGGCTAGTGATCACATGGTGTTGAGATTCCCCAAAGACCCCTTTATCAATGGGCACTACCTACATAGCCAATAATTTAAAGAGTGACTTATACTTATGTAGTTCTTGCCTATGTATTATATTATGTGTTCATAAGGATGTAATGTGTGATAATCAAGTACATAAAGTGACCTAGATTATAACTTAGAAAATATGGATCATGGTATTTTCCTTTAGTACTTCAATCCTATGAGAATATTTCTTCTATGTCTTATATGGAAATATGTATGAATAGGGTATATTTTGTTGGTTGAATTCTTGATTAAGTTCTTTTGGTAACTTGACTTATGATTTATTATGTTTTTTTTAGGTGTGGAATGAATGATGATTGATCATGCATATCTACCAATCCTTTCAAGAAATATCTCTCATTACAGCACTTAAGTTGACCATAAAGACACATTGTAATTAAAAATTTTATGACTTTAAGGTACTAGGCACTTAGTTCGGAAAAGGACACATGAATTGATATAGCATCTAAATGGGATGCAAGTGTCTAGGAAGATGGGAAAGAGGTACATGTCTAAAACTTTCATATGATGATAATAAGTAGTTTTATATAATTTTGATCAATGTAAAAGGCCTAGTCATCATAATAACATATGGTCAAACCAAGAGATAAGTAATAGGAATAAGAGATAATGGTTGTATTCCTTTTGATAATGAGAATGTCTAATAACTAGAGGGTACAACCATGAGAACTAATTTCTAAGTATATAATACTAAGGTGTTATACAATTTAGGTTTAGTATCTATAATACATCTTCCATATTCATGATAATTAGATCATGCATCCTTATATCTCAATGGCTTGATTAGATATTAAAAATTTAGACTTGATCACTCTTAATTTTTTAATGGTTCAAATATAATTAACCATATCTCTAAGTGATCCAAAAAGGGGGCATGTTTATCTAATGGTTCACCATATATTACAAGATATAGATCAATGTAATTTCATATCCATAAAAGTGTATTCCTCTCTCTCTCTCTCTCTCTCTCTCTCTCTCTCTCTCTCTCTCTCTCTCTCTCTCTCTCTCTCTCTCTCTCTCTCTCTCTCTCTCTCTCTCTAGTTTTCAAAAGTTGGAGTTTCAAAATTTTCAAATTTAAAATATGATGAATGAATAATTTAGTGCTATTTTAGGGTTTTCTAAATTGAAGTTCCCTACACAATTGTATTTTATTATCAAATAAATAGTGTGTTATATACACTTAGATATTATTTTCTCTTTTACTATATAAATTACATGACTATAATAAATGGAGGGAATATGGGTGTATATACCTAAATATGGTCACATGTATTTGAAAATTTTAATTTTTAACACATCTTAAACCACTCAACTTGTATTAGAATACATGACTCTTATTCACTATTCCTCTAAGACATTTTTCTATATGTGGGATATACCATTTTTTTTAATCATTTTTACACAAAAATTTCCAAGTTTATGCTCAAAACTTTTCATCAGTCTCATATTATCTTTAACTCAAAAAAATTGCTCTTAATTCTCAAGGATAGGTCCATTGTCACAAACATGTCTACCTAGTGTTACCTTATCCCTATGTTATATAATAGCTATTTTATTAATTAAAAATATTATTTTGGATCCTTCTATACATTTTAAAAATTTAGCTAAGGGAAAATTTCAAAATTTTTCACTCTAAATACATATCAAAGGTCATTAATTATTCATAAATTAGTAATATCTATTGAGAAACTATATACTATTACACCTTGATAAAAACTCCCTATTCTACCCAATTTAAAGATTATTCACAAGCCAAGTATAAAACATCTCAAAGAATTTAAATATATATCTTTATAAATTATCAAATCCAAATTATTATCTAAAAACATATTATGAAGGAGAATAATTGCATAATCATTATAGCTGGTATAACTCTATGTGGATTGATTCACTATTTAGAGTATCTACATACAAGGCACTAGTCAATCATAAAAGTGGTGACTAGGGTCAACTCATCCCATTACACACACTCCCCCCCCCCCTTTATTTATTTTTAGTTTTATATCTCTCATAAGGCCCTTAAGGTTTAAAAATCAATGAGAAGGAAAGTAATGAATTCCATGTGACATAATTAGAATCACAACATCTTATCCTTCTTAGCAAACATAGGCACAAAAGGTAGAATAGTAAAATGTGTTACAAACAACATCATAAATCCTCTAGTCAAAGTAAATGATTAGCCAATAGTTATATCAATGGAACATGGTCCTTTTTTGGAATATTCTTAGATTCTACCTCTGATCTTCCATATTCATAGTGCTAAATTTTCTCATTTCTACTATCAGACATTATAAATAATAAATCATAAATTTAGATATAAGCTAAGTTATTTTATGTATAATGTTTTAAAAAATAAAATAATTATATATTTATCAAATTTTAATCAAATTTTTTATTAGTTTTATATCTTTAACATTATAATCTTTCAAAATTTTCTATATATTCTAAAACATTCAATTTTTAAATCAAATATAGTGTAAAATAGATGGCAACTTTGAAGATGTTGATGGTGAATAGTTTTTAGGAAAATAAGGGTACATATTGGTTTTTTAAGTAAGTATATGTTTCTCATCAATTTTTATTTTAGAAAATAGAATGGCATTCATTCTTTTTTGGTGCAAAACATATTTTAAGTGTTTGAGGAGATCTAGTTTTGTCCTACATGGTTTATTCAATTTCTTATGAAATTATTGATCGATGTTCACTTTTTTTCTTATATACCATTTTTTATGGACATTTTTGTGGCTATTATAGATGTGTGTGGGTTAGAAAACTTTTTCAAGCTTGTGAGAACTTTTAGAAATTAGTAGTTGCAAATAAAGTTATGAAAGGTCCTTAATAATAAAAAACATTTAAGGGAGTGGCTCAATTTGTCAAAACATTAGTGATTGTTGTGTTTTTATAGAGTTTTTTGGTATTCTATAATTTTGGATTTATATTTGGAGTGACCTCCTTATATGTGATGGTTTCTCCCCTCAAATATTATTTTTGCAAGATAAATTGTGCTAGCATGAGGATAGAGTATGTACAAATTGTCCCTTTAATAAGGGGTTTAGGTTTTATAAAAGACTAGGGTGATATTAAATAAATATTTACAAAGTTATGTGAAAGTTATTATAATATTTGGGTTTGATTCTATTGGTACTATATCTTCATAGGTTTTGGATTCAGACTATATTAGATTGGGCAGTGAAATATTTTTTCCACCTTGGAAGGAGGCTAGAAAAAGAAAAATTGTTTGTTGTTTGGTTTTCTAGTTTAAATGTGTTATTGAGGTGTTCACGGGATCTTATTTTTCTAACCTAATTCATAACCCTTATTACTATTTTAAAATATGTTATGGATGGATTTGTTCTCACCTTTATTTTTTAGCCTTTTTGGTCTCTACTATAAGAGACACAGTTTATTCGATGGAAGAATTTTTGGTTTTGTTAATACATAAGTATTGGTTTAGATTTTGTGGTCTTTATAAAAAACCAAAAAAATTAAATGTTACTTTTCAACCTTCTATCTTCCCCTTATTATTGTTATAGAAGATGTTGTGGATGGATTTGTTCTCACTTTTATTTTTTGGGCCTTTTTGGTCTTTGTTACTAAAGACACAAGTTCTATTATGGAAGAATATTTATTTTTTCTATAGAAGTATTGGCTTAGATTTGGTGGACTTTATAAAAATATAAAAAAACTTCATGAAAGCTTAGTTTTCAACCTACTTTTTAAACCTTGTTGTTGAAAAATATGTTATAAATGGATTTGTTCTCGCCTTAATTTTTTGGCCCTTTTTTAATTAGTTTTGTGGAAGACCTAATTTCTACTATGAATTTACATTGAGTATTATAAGCATTTAATAAAATTTTGACTATGTATGGTTACTTCTTTGAGGTGACTCTAGTTATTTTGGTCTTTCTAGTTTGGAAGATTAGATAATTTTGTAAGAACTCTTTTTCATTAATCAAAGGGGTGAAATACCCCACAACTATATTTTAATAATTTAAAAACATTTCATTGATGAAAACAAATTTTTTATTAGAATGTTATGTTCCTAGATATTATCCTTTTGACATCATGTTTATGTAATGTTTCCTATTACTTAAACCATAATTATTATTAACCTATTATTGAAAACATGAATTTTATTTAGAGCCTAATAGGTGATAGGTTATAAAAAGTTTAATTTCTCCTATTATTAAAACATACTATTTATTAGGAGACTATTAGGCGCTAGGTTCCCACTAGGTTTCCAAATACTATATATTTAAAGTTGGTTGCATTTTTAAAATATTTCATTAATGAAAATAAAATTGATATTGGGAGCCAAGAATGTGCTAGGTTCTAAAAAGTGTAATATTTACTATTATTTAATGAATAATTATTATTAAAGGTAGCTATATATTTTTAATATTTTACTGATGAAAACATAATTGTTATTGGGATCCTAATATGCACTAGGTTCTCAAAAGTGTAATGTTTTCTATTATTTAAAACATGATATTTATTGGGAACCTATTAAGTAGTAGTTCCCACTAGGTTCCTAAAAAGTATACAATTAATGGTAGTCATTTTTAAAAAAATATTTAATTGATGAAGGCAATTTTTATTGGGATTCTTTCATGTGCTAGGTTTATGAAAGTGTAATGTTTCCTATTATCGAAAACATAATTTTTATTAGTGGTGTCCATAATTTTTTAATATTCCATTGATGAAAAAATAATTTTTATTACAATTCTATCAAGCATAGAATTCATAAATGTATAACATTTCCTATTACCTAAAACATAATTGCTATTATAGTAATTTTATTTCATTAATAATTGAATATGATTCCATCGATTTGGGAGTTATTGATGAAATCTGATTTCAACAATATTGGACTCCATTTTCATCGATATATGAATTCATTTTTTAAAATATTATAATCTAATTTCTTTAATATAGAAATCCTTTTATGTCAATATCATAATAGATTTTCACTGACCTAAAAATATATTTCTCTCAATATCAAAATCATTTTTCATCAATATCTAAATCTGATTTTGGATCTTTGGATTGTGTTTTCAACCATAATATATCTAATTTAGTGAAATACGGGTTTACACACTTATTTAAATTATGATATGATAATAAACTAAGTCAAATAATATAAAAGTGTCATGTGTTGGCATTTTGAATTATGACTTCTTTTAAACTATTTATTATAGTTTGCCTCCTTGAGAACCTTTTAACATTTTTATGAGATGTTGTAGTGACCTTAACTTGAGCTAATATTTAAAATTTATGGTTGAACTATGACCTAAACACATCATAAGAAATAAATACATGGACTTATTTAGATTTATATCACTAACCTCCATTTTTATGACTATGATATCTTATGTCTATTGTTTTAGTTAAAAATAAATGCAAGCCTTTTTCAAGATATGAATTTTGATTTAGTTATATTAAATAATGTGAAACCCTTGTGGTCATGAATTTGATAATTTTTAGACCAAAGTGGTCAAACCAATTGGAATACATTATAAGCTAAAGAAGACGTAAGTAGGGGACAATATTATGATATTTGAATCAATATTTTAGATCTATATTATTTAAACATAGGAAATTGAAGCAGTATGTGGGAATGGCCATGGACATGATCTAAATTGTAATGAACTCTTATAAGTTTCAAATCCATTTAAATTCATTTTTTGGAAGATTGGTTGATATGTTTAAAAAAATAAAGATTAGAATTTGAACCATAGTTATCTAGGGTAGTTATAATTTGAGCATGAAGTACTACTTGAATTGGCATTGTCATTATTAAATGTTGTGGTTGAACACATGGTTGGAGCCCTAACATAATTATAGTTGATCTATGCATGCAAAAAATGTAATGATTTTTATCTTGGTATTTATGCCCTGCATGATTATAGCTGAATATTCTTTTTTAGTATCTATCAAGGTATGTAGACACAGTCTTTTTTATTACTTGGAGTGATTTCATTATCTATAGATGCATGCAAATCTAGATTTCATTGCATATTTGTATTTGAGAATGTTATTAAATTAGATTATATTATTTTTTCATAATTAAATTTTATTATATTTTCTCAAGATATATTATTTTCCATGGTAACATATTATGGTTATGAGACCTATAAGGTTTTAATGGATTTTTTAGGAAAGTTTTATTGTTGTGGTGGATAGAATGTTGAAAAAAAGGATAAGAAAGTAGTGAATAATAAATTATTAAAAGCGGGGATAAATAGTTTGACTTACCATTTATTCTCAAGTCTTAAAATAATGAAGACAAGAGTTAATATCATTTTCTCTCTCTCTTATTATTACATTTGATTTCATTATTAGAATGAATGAAAGAGAAGGAAGGGTATTTTATGGATCTAGGTATGAAAATGTAGTTGGTATTATTACTAGACCTAGAAATACATATATAATTACAAAAATGGTATTTTTGGAATTGAATTAGCTATAATTTAAGGAAAAATTATAAATATTAATTTACATGGTAAATTTTAGAGATTTGAAAACATGTTTAATTGGAGTGAACTATCTCTAAACCTACTTACTCTAGATGAAATGGATTCCTTCAACTATTTTGTGAAGTTTGTTTTATAAATTAATATATATGAATAATCTATGTATGTATATACATATTTTAGGATGTATATTTAAAAATAAATAACATTTGAATATATGAATACATTCCTCTAATAACTTGGAAGTGGGTGGAATATAGTTTAGGAATTTAAAACTTGTGAAGTGTCTGAAAAATATAAAACATAAATATATTTTTTAAGGTTATCACAATGATCAATTCACATAGATAAAATTAATATGGGTGGATTATTAAACAAGTTACCATATACAATGAATTGTATGAAAAGGTTAGGATTTCAACATATTAACTTGAAGCTGAACTAACCATTTTGTAATAAAAATTGAGTAGTCATAAGGGGTATATTCAATACAAAAATGATTTTCAAGTGTTTCAGATTTATTTCATGAATAAATCCATCCTTAGTATCAACATAGAGAAGAATAGATATGAATTCTAGCTTCTAACTTAAGGATATTCTTCAATTTTTCTATGAATAAAATTTTATTAGTTTGTTTTGGTATGTAGCTCACATGAATGATGAGGATATAAATGTCTCTAAGATCATTTTTTTATTTCTTGAAATCATTTGATTTGATTTGAATCTAACCAATCCATATACCCTATTTGATGTAGTATAATTCTCATATCGAGCAGAGAAGGATAATTCCTATTAAAATTTTAGGAAAGGATATAAACATAAAAATGTATAACTAAAACATGCCATGAAATATAAAGGTTTTAAGTGTACTTTGGATCTAATTAAAAAAATATTTATCAAGACTAGGTAAGTTCATCCAAATTTTAGAAACTGAAGGTTAGTTTTAAACCCCAAAACTTCCAAGATAACATTGGGTATGTTGGATTGCTATCGAAAAGTGAAAATAAATTATATGTTATTATTAAGAACCCATGTTTTACCCTTTTAAGGAAATAATTAATTTATACTTCAAACTTGGACTAAAATGGGACTCACCTAAAGGTTGTGTGTAACCTTGTTATTAGATGATACCTCTATATTATGGGGCTAGCTCTCATGGTGAATTTATTTGGGCTTAATTCACTAAAACCTAATAATATTGTGGTGTAAATGGTATAAATTACATAAAAATAAATCTACTCTAAGTTCTAGTGATGCACCAATATGATCAATCATCCACTTAATCTGGACTCTTAACAACACTAATGAACTAATCATGAAATAAGTATTAACTCCAAGGATCTTATGAAATAGTGTGTTACATGAAGGTAATTATGAATGAATCCAAATTGGATTTGATGAGTGAGAGGCCTATCTTTAATTACTTATAATTAAATTACACTCCAAACATCATCACTAACCTTTGATAGTTTATATAACCTACATAAGATAACTTATCATCATTTAGGTGTGGCAAGGGCATGATAAGGGAAGTTTTATACCACTTAATCACATCAAAACAAGTATATACACACCATAAAATAATCATAGATAAGTTTTAATAGTTTATTAATTAGTCTAATAGGTTCATCAAGTACAAAACTAGGTAATGTTTCCTTATACCCAGGTGAGGGATATAAATCAAGGTCATAATGATTGAATATATAGAAAAATGGGAAATAAAGGAGAGGGAGAATGGCATGGAGTTATATATTAGAGGTAATGAATGAACATAATAAACTCCATCTATAGTTACATTAACATAAGAATCCTCCTAAGTCCTTTTCCATGCATTGGTCTCTTTAATGACCCCTTAGGTGCTGAGGTAGGGTAATGGAGGTTGTTATTGACTTGTTTGATTCATTTAAAATCATGAAAATTACAAATAAGGGGTAATTTAATTACCAAAATGGAATTTAAATATTGTAATGAGGTGCAATTAAGCCTCTAAGAGGCCTTGAGTATCCCTCTCTCCCTTATGCATGTTGACTTGGATTTAAAACTACATCCATTCCTCAATAATGACATGAGGAGTGTATATATATCCCTTAAAATTGATTTCATGGTGTAATAAATCTATAATAAGTCATCCAAAAGTTTCTCTATGTCATTCTTCAACTTTGCCTATTGACCAAGTATGCCTAGTAGGCCACTGAGCCTAATTACATAGTGTTTATGCTTGAATGGCCATGAAAAAAATGTATAAGACCTTGAGATAATTTTAATAAGTGAGATTTAGGTATGAAAAAATGTCCCATATCATGTAATGGGCCTTATTTCATAGCTCACACTTGAAAACTTGCCAAACTAAGTGACTAGGTCACCTTCTATTTCATATCTATAGAATGACTATTTGGAGAAGAGTTATAAAAGCATTTTTGGGTATAAAAGTGAGTAGCTAGTGTTTTTTTATGATGGAAAAAGTCTCAAATTATTATAGTCTTATCAAATAGATGTACACCCTATTCTTTTCTTAATTCCTTAAAAAAGTACTAATTTTTCAAAATTATGTATAGTGTCCATACACACTAGTACTATGATCAAGGTCTCTTCTAAGTGAACTAGGTGTTTCAAGTGTTTATTAAGTCATTATAGGGTGTTTGAGTGTAAAAAAATTCACTTTTATTAGGTTGGGTTTGTCTTAGGGTTTAAATAGTATTTTAAAAGTCTACCATCTTAATGATGGTTCATAAGTATTAGACCTCCGATCCCAAACTTATGGTCATTTATTTTTAGTCCACAAACCCCCCTAAAACTCCTAAAAATATTTGGTTCCCATGCAACTTATGTGTGGAGATACAAGCAAAACATGGTGGACCTTAAGCTCTCTTCTAAGTAGTCTATGTAGGCTATAGTCTTAGCATTCATTGATAGAGTTAGACCCTTTAAAAAAACTCCATCTACTATGGATGTTGATTCCATAGGGGTTCCAAAATTCCCCTAGGATAATTTTTTATGAGTCCTTATATAATGGAAGATATAAGCATTTGAAATGATGGCTCAAAGTGACTATTAAGGGTTATGTAACTTGAAGAGGGTCATTAAGCCCATTCGATCATTTTTTTGCATTTATATGTTTGAAACCATTTTATTGTTACCTATATCCTCCTCCTCTACCTTTCTATGGCCATAACTTTAATTTGGAGTCTACATGTGCTTCAACATCATAGTGGGTTTAAGGTATAATTATAGCTTTCAGGCCTAAAGACCTAGACTGAGCATTAGAGTTTTAAGTGACCTATAGGTGACTTGGGAGGTTCAATATCATCATAATACCCCTCTTATCCCTTTTCTCATAAGACTACATGTAGGTTTACCTACTAGCCTAGGTGATTGGTAGTGGTATGGGGTTTGAGTAGGCTCTTCCTCTCTCCTTTACAGATATGATGGAGTTTAAGACTCCTAAAACACACTTCCAAGGTTGACCATACCCTTAGGGCTAATATTTCCTTTAACTTCCATTCTTGCATATCCTTGTATCCCTTTCGTAGGATTTACATGTAGTTAAGCATGTGTAGCCCTAGTGGCTCAGTTTAGTCCCCTCTTTACCTTAATTGGAAGTCTAACAACTGAGGGATCACTAATATGTTCTCCTTACTTCCCCCAGATGCTTTCAACATTCCATCATCCATCAATCAATTATAAGTCTCTAATTTATGCACAAGCTTAATTAGGCCTAATAGGTCTTAAAGTTATTTTATCTATCTTAAGGACTTAATTACTCTAATAGAAACATGATGAATCTTATGAAAATCCTATTTTCATCCCTAAATTCTCTTTAATTCTTTTTACTTTATTTATCAAGCATATCCATCATATTTTACTCTCTAATTCAAGACCCTATTTGTAAGTGGTCATCCTACCTTAGATTGAGTAGGTATTTATTGGGGCTAACATTCCCCCATTTTTAAAAATTGGGACCCTGGAGAAACCCTGAGAGTTGAATATGAAAGTTTAGCATATTAGGATCATTTATAGAATTTGATGATCATTCACTTTGCTAATAATAGTCTTGCTTGGTCTTTTTTTACTTTAATTTAGACTAATGTCACTGATGAATATTATTTATGGATTTTAGTTATAGGTTATAAGGCATTTGTCCTTAAAATTTCCATATTTCAAAACCTTGCCTAAACCCTCAATTTGAATTAAAATATTGGTAGGATCCAAACTGGTGGGAACCCTTTAAAACCTATTTTATACCTAAGTGTAAAATTCATGTTTTAAGCTTAGTTGTGTTTCTAACATAACTAAGACTTAATCCTAAAATGCTTGGTCTATTTTATTTTTCCCCTTTAAAATGTTCCTTTGTATGTTTAATTGGAAATATTTGATATGTAAGGTCCTCTCAGTATGTCCTAACTTAGCCTAATACTTTAATCCTAAGGCCCTTACATATTTACTAATATGAGTGAGACCTTAGTTGTAACACCTTAGCCTAAGTCTTGGCCCCTAAGTTCAATTTAATGTTAGGCTCAATCTTTGACTTACAACTTAGCCTAAGATTTTAATCCTAAGGCCTTGATGTATTTATTAATATGAGTGAGACCTTAGTTATAACACCTTAGCCTAAGTCCTAACCCTTGAGTTAAATTTTATGTTAGGCTCAGTTCTTGACCTAAAACTCAGCCTAAGATTTTAATCTGAAGGCCCTGATGTATTTATTAATATGAGTTAGACCTTAGTATTAACACCTTAATATTAAGTATTTTATACATTTTTGGTCATTGAATTAACTCTTTTGCATCTTTTACGATCTAACAACTTGCTCTATATCATAGAATTAAATCTAATAGAGTGAGAATAACTCAAACTTTAGATTAAACAACATGCATCTGAAATGATCTAATGGTCCATACTTCTCATGGCCCTTCAATCAAATGGTGAGAGGAAAACTAAAATAATCCCATATATATCCCATCGAGCCAATCACATTCAAGCCCTCAAATAATAATCAACACTTCTCACTCACTCATGAAGGCTCAACCAGACAATGTGAGGCCTAAGGGATTCATATGTGGCACTTTTACATTTAATGAAAAAAATTGAATAGGTCTAACTCGATAAAGCAACAAATCATAAGTAAACTCCCATATCATGATCTTATGGCTGATGCTTCATTGTTGATTAAGATCACATAAAGAGGATTAAGTCCAAGATCTTAGGAAGCTCCATGGTTGTGCCATGTGGAATTTTTGCATTAGGTCATAATACTTTGATGAGCTTAAAATTGATGTTCATGTGACCATCATTAGATGCCTATGAGGAATTATTTTACATCCACATAACCATCAACTTTAATCCCATCAAATTAAAAACTTCATTAGCCTAAAATTGATGTTTTGTACAACTGTCATTTGATGTCTACAAGGACATATTTGATGTCTATGAGACCATAAAATTCAATCTAATGAATTATTATGTTCATGATAAAAATACACTCCAAAATATTGTTGGAAGGCTCTAAAATGGCTTCATAGCCTAAGGGAAGTGCTATACAATGATCAAATAATAGGAGTATTAAAATTTAAAAATGTAGAAAGGGTATTATAATATAAATGTGCAAAATAAACCTAGTCTAAGTATATACTTTAAGTTCCCCATGATATTTTATTCCAATGTCATGAACCTTGAATTATAGACTTAGACTAAGTCTTATTTTGAAAAGAGAGCCCTTATAGCATAAAATTTAGACCAAGTGCATCTAGCTAAAGGTTTTAATGTGTTTTATCAATAAAATAGAATCATGTGTGTTATTAGACCATTGTGTCATGTTAACCCTTTTCAACATACTTTATAAGCCTTGACATAAATATTATAGACCAATGTTCGCATTGTGTTTATTACACATGGTATAAACATTAGCCTAAAATATTTAGGACATGGACCACTTGCATATGAATTAGAAAATTTACGCATAAACCCCTTAGCCTAAGGTTTATTTCATGCTTAATAAGTGAAACAAACCTTAGCCTAAGGGACTTAAGCCTAAGTCACGGTATTAATAATATGCTAAATTAATGTTTAGGCATCTTTGTAGATCAATGACATGTACATTATTTCTAGGTTTTAATCTAATGATGCTAAGGTTCCTAAAGACTTTTTAGTGAGGCCTCAAGAGCCTACAAACTTGACACATGGTGAATGTACATTCGAGATAGAGCTGGCACAATGATCTAATGCTTCACACTTTATTACTATATTTTGATCCAATAACATGAAGGAACTCATGAATTTTTAAAGGCACACAAGGTCACTACATGGCCCATGCTCATTTAGTAAAGGGATTGAAATGAGATTCAAAGCATGAAAAAGGTTCCCAAGGATTCTAAGTGTCATAACTACAATGCTAGGAACAAAAACAGCCAATCACAAGTAAGGGCCTAGATTATAATCAATAACTCATGCTAATCTTAAATTTTTATCCAATGAAGAAAAATGAAAGAGGAATTTTTAAATTCCAATGACTTGTTCTCAAAATACATTTATGAAAAATATCATGAAAGACCCAGACCGATGCCACATATGTGCCACACAAGCTAAAATAGACAAAATATAAGATCTTATTGGCTCAAAAATGCAAAGGTATAAAGGGAAAGATACAAATAAAATCCAAGTCATATATAAACCAAATCCTAGATATATTATATCATTAAATCACCAAACCTTAAACCATACATAGAAGTGACTCAATTGTATTCATTTGGTCATCATTCAATGAAAAGAGAGCTGAATTGTGTTTTTTAGCAGATGAGATATTTCACAAATACCATTTTATACTAATATAAATAATTCATAATAATAGAGAAAATGGTAACTCAAAAATAGAAATTGAAGGAAGATACCAAGATATACTTATCAATGGATAATGAAGGCTAAATCTTCAAAGATATAAAATTAGATACTATAGCCTTGAATTCTCCAAATGTGAGGAACGAGTCTGAGCTTTTCTTCATGATCAAAGAATTGAATCCAATCATAAAATAAGAACAAAATATTTTTGGGGTGATCCAAATATATTATGAATTACTCATAATTTAGATATTAGGTCTCCACCATGCTATAGCCAAACTTGAGGTACTACATTACATCAATATCCTTGCCCCCTATTTTTGTTGATTGTAGAATTGATATTGAGTGGATCATTAGGGAAGGTGACTTGAAAAGGGTAGCACATGTTTCTATTGTATCATTTAATGGATATTAAAAGCTTCCAACTCCTCATGTATATTTATCCAAAATCAAGGAGTGGACATCCAAGTATGACCTAGACTCTATCCTAGAACCTTGCTTACATCAAGGACCCCATGTCTTTAGAGAATTCAATGGTAATATCCATATCATCCAATTAAAGAGGGGCATTAAGGTCATAATGTCCCTATTGAACCAAGCCTTTTTAGCCACCTCAACTAGCTATGTAAATAAAATTTGGGTCTCCTTTATCCATTTCATGGTAAAATAAAAGCTTACCCCTCTAATCAGAGATTTAATTAGTGTCTTCCTCACCAATAAATTCACTACCATAAAAAGGAAAACCTCTAAGTAGTTTTATATTATTTCATACCTAATAGATGCTCTTCTTTCTTCTATTACTTTCCCAATAATTAGGAATTGGTCCCCATATACCAAAACCACTATTTCACACCATTACTCTAAATCGCATATTTTCAAATATAGGAACCACATGCAATTGATTTGTGACTACATTTATCCACCCATAGTTGAGGTCATCACAAGTTTTTCTATACCTATGGTTCCCCACTCATCAATAAGTATGTGGAGATGATAGGAGATATCTAGTACTACCCTGACTACATAGTCATCAAGATTGAGGGCATCATGTCCTAGCCTTACAAGTTACCTGTATATATTCCTAGAAAACTAACTAAGCAAGATATTGATTCCCAATTCTTAAATGTCATTGATAGCATTTTAAAATAAAATAAGAAAGGTATTCTCCATCCCTTTCTCTTGATCATTGGGAAGACCATATTGTAGGACTGGAAATAAGTTGAGACCATAGACAAACATAGGGATTCATTCAATTTTCAACTTGATGAAATTAAGATTGGGATCCTAAAGGTATAGTGGCCATCCACTTGAAATATAAGAAGCTCCAAAATCTTGAATATGTACATCAACTTGGTATTCATGATACCATGTAAATCAAGGCTAATAATTATAAATAATTATTGGATATAATTCAAGGTCACAACATCATGCTAGAACATAGGTTAAGTATAGATGACAAAACATCTAGGGAGAGATGGTAAATACATCCTTTGTAAAATCATTTATTTCCTAGTCTGTTGGACACCCCAGGTGGAGCATCCATAGCCACAAGAGTAGGCTAAGAAAAGGCATGGTGTGAAAGCCAAGATGAACAAGTTAAGGGAAAGGAGAAAGTGAGAGGTAAAATTAGAAGAGATGCCTAGGGAGGGAACCTCATCTTCAACACTCCCATAAATTTCACCTTCTCTAGTACACTATTTAGACATGATTGTCTTTAAACTAGAAGAGACACTTGAGGGTGCCCTCAAAGATCTTGTAGAGGCCTATGACTTAGATAGGGAGGTGGATCTCGAGGAAAATAAAGTAAAAGATATGGTCCCTGTGGCATCCACATATAAGAGGAATACATAATTAATAGTATTTATTATGAGACAAAGGAAAATACCAAGGTTGACCATCCCTAACCCCATAAGTGAGGTAAATTTATTCAGTGATGAATTACCTATTCATGGACCATTCATTATTGAATGGTTCATTTATGGGAAATAATGAAATTTTCCCTCTCTTTCCTATTCATGAATTATGACAAGGGTTGTTGAAATTGAGATTCAAGATGACATGAATCCATGGATAAGGGCTATGGTAAAAGATTAGGAATCAATGAGAATTGTGGCCACTCAAGGACCATAAAGCAAGAAGATGGATGCTCTAGGACCATCTAGTAACTTAGGTGTGTATGTCCCAAAACCTCCCTAGTTCAAGAATGTAATCAGTACCATCAAATTCAACCCTAAAATATCTAGATTAGAAAGGATTACAATAAGGACATATATGGTTGGAACAAATAACTCACCTTTTAAAATGTGGAACCCTTTAATGAATTAACCATAGTGGGAGTCCAACAACTTGGTGAATAAATAATTCATGAATGGGATGTGGAAAGTTTGATTGAGGCTGAATTAACATAGGTCAAATCTGGATTCCAATGGATGAAGTAGAGGATCTTAGATTTGGAAAGAGAAAAGGAAAATTTGTAAAAATAGGAAATTCTTTTAGTGCCTAAGGCAATAACTAAAATTCTTGATGAGTAATTTTATGACATATTTGAATCATTCAAAATAATGATGCTAAGGTAGAGTGCATTAGCTAGGAAGTGTGCATTGGACAAGAGATTGGTCACCCAATGGCAAGCCTCAGAAGACAAAATTACCCAACTTCTTAATATTTGAGCAAGGAAATATATCCCAATATTCAAGACCATCAATTTGGGACACTTGAGCATAATTCTAGGAATTTTGATTTATAAGGTTCAAAGTTTGAGCACATGGCATAATAATGTGGAAAGACTCATATATGATGATTAAAAGGTAATTACAAGGATTGAATAGCTTTTTGGAACTATGCTTATAGATCTTGCATAACCCACTACCCTTAGAATCATAAGTGATGAATAATTTAAGCATAGGGCTACTTTGGTAACCCAAGAAATAAAAATAAAAATCCAAAGCAAATATGGGGTTGATAATAAACAAAATATTGGACATGATATTTAATTTAGGGGAAATGATAAACAAAACTAAGAGACATAAAGAGGCCATAGATAGGAATGATAGGGAACTTGATGACTTGGTGGATCAAGAAGAGGAATGTATCATGAATCCTACCATAGATCTAGAACTAATTGATGAGTAACATGTTAACATCATGAACATCCTCCAATAATTACAATCAGAGGCCCCACCATAAAATTAAGCAATGTTCTATTTCATATAATTTTGTAACATTTTGAAATAGATTATTTCATTGTTAAGGAATATGCTAATTTTTTGGCATATTTGCCTCTAAGATAGTATGATTGTGAAAGTCACTTGTATTTTAGAACTTCTAAGGATAGTTGTCCTTATATTTTTACACCTTTATTTTGTAACTAAGTGGTATGCTACCTGATCTTAAAATAAATGCATATATTACCATTTGTAAAAGGGGAAAATTCTAACTTTGTACAATTTGAAGCAATTAATATAATCAAAGGAATTATACAAGGATTGTCCATGTTTGATGTGTTAATTTTCATTTTAGCTTTTGTCTCAATTTCTAGTTAAGGTCTTGAATTTGAATGGTGTCTTAGAATTATGATTTGTATCCTTATAATAATAGGGTTTCTAATTTGTGCAACATGCTAGATTAGCTGAAAGATCTTTGGTTTTACATCACTTTTATTTTTACTCTATTTTTAGATGTGCATGTGTTATTTGATAATAGTAGTAAATCTTTAAAGAATAATTTGTTCTTACTTGTGATTCTTCACACTATCCTTTAAAATTGGCCTAGTATATAGTAAAATTTGAGCTTAGGATGTTTTACATTATATTGGTTTTAATACATACTCAGTTGAAATTAATGCTTTGCCATAATAATTAAAGATAAAATTATTAATCACTCTTTTCTTTTTTTCCTTGCCCTTCTCTTTTCTCTTTTTTACACTAAGATCACTTTAGTTTTAGCTTCATTATAAATATCCACTTAAATTAATTTGTAGCTTAAATATGGAGCATAATCCACTAAGCATTAACATATATTCTCAATAATTCATGAATAATGGACCAAGGTGGCTCCTAACCACCAAATTATATAAACATTATGGAACAATTTATCTTGCTTTGTTACTATTTCACCATAGGCAACTAGATTTCTAGAACCTACAACTCATGCCTTGAATTTTCTAAATTATAAAATGATAAGTGTTCTTTAAACACTAAGAGCACCTATGGTTCATTTAGAAGCATCGATAGGATAATTTCCCATCAACACTACAAGGAGGTCTAAATTCTTTGAATCTTTGTTAATCTTAGTCTATTCTATCTAAAGTTTTGTGTGTGTGTGTGTGTGTGTGTGTGTGTGTGTGTGTGTTTGTTTGTGTGTTTGATTAAAATTTGCTTAGAAGTATAAAGATCATTGACCTTTGTTGTTTATAGTGCATCTTTTTGCTTTCTTTAAATTTATTTTGGAATTGATGCTTGTTTTGGGTAAATTTAGCTTTAGCTTTGAGAATCCATAATATTTGAGGTTAGGACGACTCATTTTGATCAAAGGTGGGAATATATTTAATAGATATGAGTTAATTTAGGCTTATAATTATAAATATAGACCATATTTATGTATTTGAATGCATCTTTGAGATAATTTAATCAAATATCAACATCCTTTTTAATTTTTCATACCATCTCTATAAAATAAGCTCAATGTGCAGGTCTAACTCTTGTTCTTTATAAAAGTTAACTTGATACATCATATTTCAAGTAGGGTCTTAAAATTTCAAGATAGAATTTCCTAGGATTAGAAAAAGATCACACTTAGAAACTAGGGAACCCTAACTTGAACTTGAGGTTCATAGAAAATCCAAATGTGACAAAGGTAGATGCTAGAGATATAGATATTTGACAACTTCAAATCTTCAAGGTAATTATGCTTTCAATATTCATCCAATTATGGCTTGGCGAGGAGAGTCTTCAATAAATGTATAAGGTGTGGTACATAACCTCCCATGTAACCTTGAGAATTATTTTCCTACATTTATTCCAATGGGTATAGTAAATACTGAGGAACATATAAAGTCTTTTAAAGTTGGCTTAAGATTATTGAATATTGTGCATGAGGATGTAGGTTTCTATTTATTCCCTTTTACATTTAAATATGTTTCTTATGAATGGTTTTTTAACTTTACTAATAATTACTTCACAAGCTGGGATGATTTTAGTAATGTGTTCATTGATCAATTTGGTAAGATTTTTAGTCTTGGTGTTATCTACCATCAATTTACCAACATTATAAGAGATACAAGTGAGCCTATTAGGTCCTTCAATGCTATGTTTTATAAAAAATTTAGTAGGACCATATACCCTTATAAGCTTGATGATGTCTTATCTCTAGATATTTTAAAAGATGTAGTAGATTATATGATCTCTGTGTTTTTAAAGAGATCCATGCCAGCCATAACTTCATTAGCTAGAGCATATACAGAAGTAGTAACCATCAATGATCAAATAAAACCCTAAGGGCAAATGGAATATTCTATGCCAAACATCAACCCACAAATTCTTATGATGAACTTATTCCCAAACAATAACTAGAATATCCCAACATTGAACTAGATCCCAGACCTAACTCAATTGTCATTTAGGCATACCACTCTTAATCAAAATTTAAGATTCCTAAATAATCCTACTAATGGCTTTAATAAATTTGATAAAAGAGATTTGGTACCATTTTCTAACAACAACTAGGTACACAATTCTAAAACTCCTAAAAATGAGAATGAATCTATCTTTAAAATGGTCCAAAAGTTGAGCACTAATTTTCTTTAGTTGTAAAAACATGTTGTAAATAATACTAAAAGTTCAAGTAGGAAATTCTCATTTCAAAGGTATAAAAAACAAAATAATATATTTTAGAATGATATTTTTCATAATAATAATAATAATAATTAGCCATCTTTAAAAAAGAAGACTATGGACATTAACCTCACTGAAATTGCATTACCTAATTATTATAGGGTACATTACACATCACAACATGGAGAAATTAATTATACATAATTCTAAAAAGATTTTGAGGGTTTCCAAGAAGAGTTCGATACAATTGAAGTGGTCTCTAACAAATAAAGTAGTGCAATTACCTCTGGACCTAAGTCATCTGATCAAGCATTCATGGTGGATAACTTTTATTTCCCCTTGTAAGAGGAAAATGAACCTGATGATATCCCTAAGGAGATCCAACCCTTTCAATAGTTCTTGAAGAAGACCTATCCCCTAATGAATAAGGATTAGAGGCAGCCTTTAACTACCTCAACACCTCTAAATAATTTTATAACTCCTCTAGACACTTCTTCAAGTAACAATACTGAGCAACCTAAAGGGAGTACTTTTAAACCTATCATTGAAAGTCCTAGTTCTTCTAAGACTAGTTATAACATAGTTGAGGACATGAAAAGGATAAGGGATAATATAAATTTAAATGAACTTACATATATTATAGAGCAAAGGGACCTTTTACTAGAATCATTTTCAAATAAATCCAATAATCCACCACAAACTGATCATGCCAATGTGACTATGCAAAAGGCTGAGGCTAAATCTCTTTCTTTCTTTCTCACTATCAGAATGTTTGGTAAGATCTTACATAATTGATTATTAGATTTGGGATCATCTACCAATATCATGTCTGTAGGTATATGTAAACAATTTGGCCTAACTCCCATTAAGTCTGATAAGGTTGTTACCTAATTATACAAATCTAGAGTGAGGGTGATTGGGGATCTTTTAAACATTCACACACAACTATCTTCTAAGCCTAGGGTGTAACGATTCATTAATATTCAAAATGTTGACATACCTTATGTTTAAGTAATCTTATTAAGTAGGGAATAGACCAAGGCTTTGAATGGCTACATGTCCATATATTTCTCACCTCTGTGGCTACCTTGGAAGGGGGTTCATAATCAAATCAAGGTTGAAAGAGAGCCAATAATTAATCATATGATAACTAAGTAAAATGATATAAATGAGAGGGTCAACATAATTAACTTGAACTTATGGGTTTTCACCCTAGTGGCTGATAAGGTAAGTGATCCCAATAGTACTCATGTTGTTCATGGATTGTGGAAATTATATTTTGATGGTGCTAGGTGTAATATTGGATCAGGTGTTAGTGTTGTGTTAACTAACCCTATTAATAGAAATTACCATGCCTCTTATAGGATCCAATTACCTTATACTAATAATTTTTATGAGTACAAATCCCTTATCCTAGGATTATAAATTTATATAAAAAATGAAGTCAAAGAACTACTAGTTTATGGGGATTTAGAACTAGCGGTCAACTAGGTAAAAAGCAAATACCAATGTAAGCTTTCATACTTGAAAATGTATAAGTTTCGGTTTTATTATATGATAGAATCCTTTAATTCCTTTAGCATCATTTCCATCCCAAGGGGAGAAAACCAAGATACTAATGAGTTAGCATCTATTGTAGCCAACCTCACACCCAAATAAGATTCCCCTAATTTCTACATTGAGTTGATCCCTTGTCCTTCAGTGCTAGATAATGTTAACCATTTCCAAGTCTTCAATGATGATCAGTAGATATTGGATTTCATGGCTAATTATGGATAATTTAATGCTCATATCCTTACTAATACTGATGAAATTATATCTAAGAAGGACAAATTTGGTGGTAAAGTCATTCAGTTGAATGACAAAAAGGTCCCTAAAGGGATGATTGCTTTAAAAATACTATTTGATCAAGACAAATTGATTGATTTTTCCAAGGTTCCCAAGGTAAGTGGGAAATATTATAATGTTGTTGATCTTAGCCTCTATGATCAACCCCAATTAATAAATTTTGGAAAGGCTTGCAAAAATGTTAAAAATAAGAAATCCAAAGAACTCCTTACCTAATATAGGGATTTCATAAGTTGGTCTTATGATGACTTAAATATATTTGATCCAAGGGTCATTACCTATACTATACCCCTTAAGGAGAGTTGTAAGCCATTCAGGAAAAAATAGAGGCTCATAACCCTATCTTAGAACCTATGATATTCAAAGAGGTCAAAATATTACTAGATTTTAGGATAGTCTTACCCATCAGACATTCCACCTGGGTGGCTAATTTGGTGCTAGTTAGGAAGAAGAATGGTGAGATTCAACTTTATATTAACTTTAAAAACTTAAAAAAATTATCAAAAAAGGACAACTATGCCCTTACTTCCATAGACAAAATAATTTAGGTTGTTTCAAGTTCAGCTATGATGTCTTTTCTTAATGGATTTTTAGGTTAAAACCAATTATTGGTTGATATAAAGGACAAGATGAAGACAACTTTCACCACAAAGTCGGGGAACTTTTCTTATAAGAGGATTCCCTTCATACTAATAAATGTGGGAAATACCTTCTAAAGAGCTATGAACCATGCCTTCCAAGGCCTGATAGGTAAATGTATCATTATTTATATGGATGATCTAACATTTTTTTATAAAAATAGGGAAGATCACTTCATGCATTTATAACAAGTTTTTGAAAGAGTAGAAGGTATGGCATTTCATTGAACCCTAAGAAGAGTATTTTTGTGTGACTGAAGGGAAATTATTGGTTCATGTTATAACAAAATATGAAATCTATATAGATCTTGAAAAAGTGGAGGCCATATCTAGAATAGAGCCTCTAAATAGTAAAAAAGAGCTAAAGTCATTATTTGGTAAGATAAATTTTGTAAGAAAGTTTATTTCTAGTTCTATAGAAAATTTTAAGCCATTAAATGACATGTTAAAGAAGGATACCAAGGTCACATGGAATGAAGATTCTAGAAATACATTCAATAAAATCAAGAAGGCCATTATCTAAGCTCCAGTCCTTATAAGTCTTGATTTCTCAAAGGACTTCTACCTCTATTCCTTTGCATCTGAACACACTATGGCTGCAGTATTGACTCAAAAAATTGAAGGGTGTGACCACCCAATAGATTTTATGAGCACTAATTTTAAAAGTGATGATTTAAATTATTTATTTATTGATAAATAGGCATATGCATTAGTTAAGGTGGTTAATAAATTCAGACATTACATCCTTATAAATAAGGTACAAGTTATCTTACCTAACCCATCCACCAAACTCATGTTAATTCATAATGAATTAAGAGAATGTAGAGGTAAATGGATGTTAGTTTGTGTGAATATAACTTGGAAATGAATTTTTTTTTTGGTAAGATGCCAAGATCTGATCCAAATGATTGCTAATACTAACCCTAGGCTATGTATTATGGAAGTGGATCAACAAAACTTTCAAGATAGTGAGTGGTATGTTTATGGATTTTAGTTTTAGGTTTTAAGGAATTTATCCTTGATAATTTCATATTCTAAAACCCTATCTAAACCCTTAGTTTGAATTCAAATATTGATGAAGAAAAATTTGCTAGAAACCTTTAAAATATATTTTAGACCTATGTTTAAAATTCACATTTTAAGCTTAGTTGTGTTCCTAACATAACTAAGACTTAAGCCTAAAATTTGTGATCCATTTTATTTTCCCCCTTTAAAAAAATCCTTTTTGTGTTTAACTAGAAATCTCTGATATGCAAAGTCCTTTTAGTATGTCCTAACTTAGACTATTATTTTAATCCTAAGGCCCCAATTTATTTATTAATATGAGTGAGACCTTAATGTTAACACCTTAGCCTAAGTCCTATCCCTCTAGTTTAATTTTATGTTAGGCTCAATCCTTTACTTACAACTTAGCCTAAGATTTTAATCTTAAGGCCCTGATATATTTATTAATATGATTGAGACCTTAGTTTTAACACCTTAGCCTAAGTCCTAGCCCTCAAGTTAAATTTTATGTTAGGCTTGATCCTTGACTTATAACTTAGCCTAAGATTTTAATCCTAAGCCCTTGACATATTTATTAATATGAGTAGGGACTTAGTCTTAACACCTTAACCCTAAGTATTTTATATATATGCAGTCCTTTACTTAACTTTTTTTCATGTTGTAGGATATAATGACTCATACTTTATCAAATAAATTGATCTAATAAAGTGAGAAAATATTGAACTTTGACTTAAATATCATGCATCATGAATTATTTAACATTTTATACTTCTCCTAGCCCTTTGATTGGATGGTATGAGGAAAACTGACATAATCCTGCATATCGCCCATCAAGATAATGTCATTTAATCCCTAAAATCATGATCAATGTTTTTATCTCTCTCATGAAGGCTTGATCAGATAGTGCAAGGCACAGTTGAAAAGTCAAAAGACTATGAAATTTTAGAAGGATCAACACATGGCACCTTTGCATTCGATGACCAAAAGTGAATGGGTCCTATTTGACAAAGCAACTAATCATAAGTAAATTCTTGGATCATGATCATGTGGCTAAAACTTCAACACCAATTAGGATCTCATGGAGTGAATTAAGTCCAAGATCTTAGGAAGCCCCATGGATGTGCCAAGTGGCATTCTCACATTAGGTCATAATCCTTTGATGAGCTTAAAATTAACATTAATGTGATTGCCAATTGATACCCATAAGGATGTATTTGACATCTACGTAACCATTAAATTTAATCACATCAACTTAAAAAAATCATTAGCCTAGAATTGACATTTGTACAACCATCATTTGGCATCCATAAGGACATATTTGACATCAGTGAGACTGTCAAATTTAAGCTATTGAATTATTATGCTCTGGGTCTAAATACACTCCAAAATCTTGTTGTAAGGCTAAAAAATGGCTTTATAGCCTAAGTGAAGTGCTCTAAAATGCTGAAATACTAAGAGTCTTCAAATTTTAAAATGTGGAAAGGGTATTATAATCTAAGTGTGCCAAATAAACCTAGTCTAAGTATATACTTTAAAGTCCCCATGAGATTTTATTCCAATGTCATGAACCTTAAATTATAAACTTAAAGTAAGTCTTATTTTGAAAAGAGAGTCCTTATAACATAAAATTTAGACTAAGTGCATCTAGCTAAAGGTTTTAATGTGTTTTATCAATACAATATAATCATGTTTATTATTAGACCATTATGTTATAATGACCATTTTAAACATACTTTGTAAGCCTTGACATAAATATTATAGACCAATGTTCACATTGTGTTTATTACACATGGTGTAAACATTGGCCTAGAATATTTAGGTCATGGCCCCCTTTTATATGAATCATAAAACTTAGGCATAAACCCCTCAGCCTAAGTTTTATTTCATGCTTAATAAGAAAAAAAACCTTAGCCTAAGGGACTTAATCCTATGTCATGGTTAATAATATGATAACTTAATGTTTGGTCATATGTATAGATCAAAAACACATATTTTATTACTAGGTTTTGATCCAATGATTTAAAGGTGCCCAAAGACATTATAGTGAGGCCCTAAGAAGTAGTGAAAGTACATTCGAGGTAGAGTTCATAGGATGATCTAATACTTCATGCTTTATAAAGAGATTTTTATCCAATGGCATGAAGGCACTCATGAATTTTTAAAGTCATGTGATCTCACCATGTGGCACATGCTCATTTTGAAAATATACTGACATGATATTCGAATCATGAAAAAGGTGTCTAAGGATGCCAAGTGTCACAACTACAATGCTAGGAATAAAAGGAACCAATCATAGGCAAGGTCTTAGATTATACTCAATGGCTCACACTAATCTTAGATTTTAATCCAATGGAGTGAAATAAAAGAGGCATTTTAAATGCTAATGTCTAGTTTTAAAAAGGCATTTATCAAAAATTCCATGAAAGATCAAGATCTATGCCACATAGGCACCACATAAGTTAAAAAGGATAAAATATAAGATCTTCTAGTCTCAAAGATGAAAAGGTGTAAAGCCAAAGGTCCAAATCAAATCCAAGGCACGTATAAACCAAATCCTAGATATATTCCACCATTAAATCTCTAAACCCTAAACCCTATATAAAATCAACTTAATTGTATTCATTTGGTCACCATTTGATCAAAAGAGAGATGAATTATATCTTTTAGTGTAAGAGAGCTTTCATAGTGACCATTTTATACCAGTATAAATAATTCATTGAAATATAGACAATAACATCTCATGAATAGAAACTGAAGGAAGAGATCAATCTATATTTATCAATGGAAAATGAAGGATGGATCTTCAAAGATACCAAATTGGATACTGCAACATTGAATTCTCCAAACATGAGGAATTGGTTCAAGATTTTCTTCATGAATGAATAATTTAAGCCAATCATAAAATAAGAACAAAGGATTGTTTTAGTGATTCAAAGACAATATGACTTATTCACCATTTAGATGGAAACCCTCCACCATGCTACAACAAAACCCAAGGTACTGCATTATATCGATATCATTGCCCCTATTTTTGTTAATTGAAAAATTGATAATGAGTGGATCGTTAGGGAAGGAATATTAAGAATGGTATCATATGTTTCTCCTATAAAATTTGATGGATATTAAAAGCTTCCTGATCCCCATGAATATTTATCCAAAATCAAGAAGTAGACCTTCAAGCATGACTTAAAATTTATCTTAAAACCTTGGTTACATCAAAGACCATGTGAATTTGAGACTTTGAGGGAAAGATCCATATAATATAATTTAAGGAAGTCATTAGTGTTATAATTAACCTATCGATATCATTGCCCCTATTTTTGTTGATTGCAAAATTTATAATGAGTGGATCAATAGGGAAGGAATATTAAGAATGGTATCATATGTTTCTCCTATAAAATTTGATGGATATTAAAAGCTTCCTGATCCCCATGAATATTTATCCAAAATCAAGAAGTAGACCTTCAAGCATGACTTAAAATTTATCTTAAAACCTTGGTTACATCAAAGACCATGTGAATTTGAGACTTTGAGGGAAAGATCCATATAATATAATTTAAGGAAGTCATTAGTGTTATAATTAACCTATCGATATCATTGCCCCTATTTTTGTTGATTGCAAAATTTATAATGAGTGGATCAATAGGGAAGGAATATTAAAAATGGTATCATATGTTTCTCCTATAAAATTTGATGGATATTAAAATCTTCCTGATCCCCATGAATATTTATCCAAAATCAAGAAGTAGACCTCCAAGCATGACCTAAACTCTATCTTAAAACCTTGGTTACAACAAGGACCCTGTGAATTTGAGACTTTAAGGGCAAGATCCATATAATATAATTTAAGGAAGTTATTAGTGTTATAATTAACCTATTAAATTAAGAATTTAGAGCCCCCTCAACCACCTATGTAAATAAAATTTGGGTCTCAATTATCTATTTCATGCTAGAACAAAAGATTAACCCTCTAATTGGAGATTTAATCAATATCTTCCTCACCAAGCAATTCACTACCATAAAAAGGAAAACCTCCAAGAAATTTTATATGATTTCATACCTAATATATGACATTATTTCCTCTATTAATTTCTAAATAATTATGAATTGGTCCCGAAACAACAAAACAACTATTTCACACCATTACTCCAAATTGCATATTTTCAAATATAGGAACCACATGTAGTTCATTTGTGACTATGTTTATACAACCATAGTTGAAGCCATAATAAGTGTTTCTATGCCTAAGATCCCCCCTAATCAAGAATTAAATGGATATGATAGGTGATATCTGGTACTACCTTAACTACATAGTCATCAAGATTGAGGGCATCATGTCCTAGCCTTGTAGGTTGCTAGTATATGATCCTAGCAATATATCTGAGCAAGAGATTGCCTCCTAGTTATTGAATGGAATTGATGTAATTTTTAAATAAAATAAGAAAGGTATTATACACCCTTTTACCTTGATCATTAATAAGATCATACTATAGGAATGGAAATAAGTTCAGACCATGGCTAGACAGAAGGATTCATTTGGTTTTCAACTTGATGAACTTAAGATGTGGGTTACTAAAGGTATATTGTCTAGCCACTTAAAAGATAATAAGCTCCCAAAGATTTAATATTTACATAAACTTGGTATTCATGACACCATGTACATCAAGGCTAAGAATCATGAAGAAGTGTTGTCTAGAATTCAAGGTCACAACATCAATCTAGAACTCAGGTTAATCAGAGATGACAAGCCATCTGGGGAGAGATGTCAAATTCATCCTTTACAATATCATTTGATGTCTAGTCTATCTATGACACCATAGGTAGAGTATCCATAGCCATAAGAGTGGCTTGAGAAAAGATAAGGTGTGTGAGGCCAAGATGAATAAGGTGATAGAAATGAAAAAGTGGGAGAGGTGAAATTAGAAGAGAATCTTGGGGAGGGACCCTTATCTTCAACACTCCCACAAAGGCCACCTTTTATATTATAATATTTAGACATGATTGCCTTGTAACTATAAGAGGTACTTGATGGTTCCATCAAATAGATTTTAGAGGCCTATGACTCAGATAGGGAGGTGGATTTTAAGGAAGATAAATGAAAAGAGTTGGTCCCTATGGCATCCATAAAGAAGAATAAAGCAAAGTTAGCACTAGTTACTATAGGACCAAGGAAAAAACCAAGGTTAACCATCCCTCAAGTCACAATTGAGGTAAATTTGTTCAGTGATGAATTCCCTAATCATATACTAGTCATTCTTGACTGGTTCATTTATGGTAAACTACAAAAGATTCCTTCTTTCCCATTCATGGGATATGACAAGAGTTGCTAACATTGAGATTCAAGATGACATGAAGCCATGGATAAGGGGTGTGGTGAAAGAGTAAAAATAAAGGATAATTTTGGCCATTTAAGGACTAGAAATAAATAATATGGATGCTCTAGGAGCATCTAGTATCTTAGGTGTTGAGGTCTTAGAACATCCCTAGTTCAATAATCCAGTCACTACCATCAAATTCAACCATAAAATAGCTAGATTGGAAAGGATTAAAACAAGAATAGATGTGGTCAAAATAGAATAATTCACTTTTAAAAAGGTGGAACCCTTTATGGGATTAACCATAGTGGGAGGTTAGTAACTTGGTGAAGCTTAAATTCATGAAGAGGATGTGGAAAGTTTGATTGAGGCCCAATCAACATAAGCCAAATCTAGAGTCCAAGGGATGAAACAAAGGATCTTAAATTTGTAAAGAAAAAATAAAAAAAATTAGACATAGGAAATTCTATCAGTACCTGAGGTAATGAACAAAATGATTTATGAGTCATTTTATGACATGTTTGAAGCACTTAAAATAATGAAGCTAAGGCAGAGTGCATTAGAGGGGAAGTATGCATTGGCCAAGAGCTTGGTCAACCACTGGCAAGCCTCAAAATAAAAAATTACCCAACTTCTTAATATTTAATCAAGGTAATAGATCCCAAGATTTAAGACCATTAGTTTGGGACACTTGAGCATAATTTTAGGAATTATGATTGAAAAGGTTCAAAGTTTGAGTGCTTCGCATAATAATGTGGAAAGTCTCCTAGATGATGATAAGGAGATAATTACAAGGATTGGTTAGCTTGTTGGAACTATGATTATAGATCCTACATAACCTACTACCCTTGTAATCATAAGTGATGAAGAATATAAGCATAGGGTTACTTTGGTAACCTAAGAAATCAAAGGAAAAAGCCAATGCAAATCTAGGGTTGATAATGGAAAAATCTTAGATATGATATTTAATGTAGGGGAAAGAACAAATGAAGCCAGGTGATTTAAAGAGATGATGGATAGGAATAATAGGGAACTTGATGAATTGTAAAATTAAGAGGATGAATATATCAGGAATCATATTATGGATCTAGAACTAGTTGATGAGAAACATGCTAAAGCCATGAGTATCCTCCAGTAATGGTAATCAGAGGCCCCACCAACAAATTAAGGAATATTATATTTTGTAGAATTTTATAAATTTTTTAAATAGAATATTCCATTGTAAAGGAATGTGCTAATTATTTAGCATATTCACCTTTTGGTCAGTATGATTGTGAAAAGCACTTGTATTTTAGAACTTGTAAGGATAGTTGTCCTTATCTTTGTATACTTGTATTTTGTAACTGACCAATATGTTTACTGATATTTATACAAAGGCATGTATTACCATTTGTAAAAGGGGGAGAATTTTAATAAAATTTGTACAATTTAAAGAAATTAATATAATTAAAGGAATTATATAAGGATTATCCATGTTCGATGTGTTAATTATCATTTTATCTTCTCTCAATTGCTAGTTAAGGTCTTGAATTTGAATGGTGTATTGGAATTCTAAGTTGTATCCTTGAAATCATAGGGTTTCTAATTTGTAAAAAATTCTACATTAGTTGAAGATCTTTGGTTTTAATTCATTTTTATTTTTACTCCATTTTAATATTTTCATGTGCTATTAGATAATAGTAGTAAATCTTTAAAGAAGAATTGGTTCTTACTTGTGATTCTTCACACTATCCTTTAAAATTAACCTAGTAAATAATGGAATTTGAGATTAGGCTATTTTACATTATATATTGGTTTTAATGCATACTCAATTGAAATTGATGCTTTATCATAATACTTAAGGCTAAAATTGGTAATCATTCTTTTCATTTTTGCCTTACCCTTCTCTTTTCTCTTTTTTTACACCAAGATCACTTTAGTTTTAGATTCATTATAAATATCCACTTAGATTAATCTATAGCTTAAATCTAGAGTGTAATACACTAAGAATTAACATATATTCTCAATAATTCATGAAGAATGAACCAAGGTGGCTCCCAACCACCAAATTATATAAATATTGTGGAATAATTTATCTCACTTTACTGTTATTTCACCATAGGCAACTAGATTGCCGAAACCTGCAACTCATACCTTGAATTTTATAAATTCTAAAATGAGAAGTTTTCTTTAAACATTAAGAGCACCTATGGTTAATTTATAAAAATCAACAATATTATTAGTCCTTCTGCAACCTAGGTCCTTATCCTCTATGGATACCTTTTTATGTTTTCCTTTCTTCCAACTTATGTATACTTAGGCTTTAGACACTCCTTTTTGTAGGATTTCATAGCTCAGATTTCCTTCTATTGCCTCTGATTGTATGTTCATGTTTATGCCTAACTAGGATTGATTAGGCCATACATGCCCTATCCTATTTAAAATGGGATAAATCATCCTCAGATGATTATAATCCCTTAATATAACAAGCCACATTCTCTTTTTTTTCCCTTTTATCCCTATATAGGGTTTTTTGGTTTGGTTTCTTCCTATGACCCCACTTAACTATACCTTGACTATGTTAGCATGTTGAAGCATGATATTTGGAATCCTCCATCTCATACCTCCTCCTATATCTTTGTAACTCCTTAGGTGTTTCAATGTTCCCTTGAATCTCAAACTAATAATGACCACCCTATTTCAAATCTACCTTGAAGGTTTATTATCATGACTGAGTAAAAGTTTTGCATTATAGATTAGGCTAAGATTGGGGATGGTCTATGAGGGTATATGTGTTAAGGTAAAATTGGGAAACACTAATCATGATTTAGTAACATATGCATCTTAAAATAACTTGATGACTACATACATCTACTGAAATTCCACTTTGTACATGAGGTAATCAACATAAACATGAGAGTCATACTAAAAATATGAGCTTGAAAGGGACTTACACTTGATGGTGGTTCAACTAAGTTTTTGATAAAGGAATAAAATTTTAAGTGGATTTCAAGGGACTATTACACAACCATAACCACCATTAATCTACATTATCAAAATTTGACTACCCTAAAATATATGGAAACCTATATAAAGTCTACAATTAAAGAGAACATGGAGATTTTATTTATTCCACACTCCCACACATGTTAACTAGGGGTGGAGTGTGATGTATATGGTTTATGATGACCTTAGGAACACACAAAAAGTGTTGGTTCTCAAAAAATCCTCACAAATGCACTAAAACCATTATCATTTTGACTCCTTGCATAGATGAAGAAGCTCACTGAAGTGCCTAGCTTGCTAATGTTTATTCATAAAGTACAATCCATAAACCTATAGACAAATTCCATGGATGATAATTTCAAGAGACCCCATTTTTCTTCCCATGATATCAGCTCCCCATTTTCTCTCTCTTGTTCATACTATCCACAAACCTAAAATTTTTCCTGGGCTTCAAAGGAGCTCGAATGAAGGGAGAGGTTGGTTTTAGGCATATTTGACATTATTTTATCATGAAACTGATCTTAGACATTTGAGATGATCCCACCTATAACCTTTGATCCCCCTTTGTACTGATTGGTTGTACAAGTTTGTACAACCTATAAAAAAACACTTGAAAACCCTATTTTTCTACATTTATTCAAAAAATTTACCTTGAACCACCATTTTAGGGTAGATGTATGGATATAATGAGTTGTACGACAATTCAAACTCAGTGGTTTTGTAGGGAGGAGTTGAAAGTATGTAGTTTAGCATGTGTGGGGTCTATTTTTTAAGTGGGAGGTGGGTATGAGTTTAAAAATGGGCCTTTTATGGTATGAAACTCCTATTGATGGCTTAGGGACTCTTTTAATACATTTATTAGACTATGAAACACTTGAAACATTACCCCTTTCCAAGTATTTTATAGTGCATTTGACCAACATGTGGTGTTTGAAGGGTAATTAATGACTTTTTAAGGGTGAAATAAGGTTGGAAATGGGATTGGATAAATGTATCATGAATAATGACCTTAAAAACAACATTTAACTCATGTCATGACCTTAGAAAGGATTTAGACACCCTTAAAACCCATCGGTATATTTTTTCATTCTTTAAGTGGCTTAGACAACCTTAAAACCATAAGAATCAATAACCTCAAAACATTCAAATTGCCTTTTTTTTTCAAAATATCCTTAAACTTATCAAAAAAGTTTAGATCCACTCACTAGACCTCATAATGCACCTTTAAACTCTCCTAATCACTCAAGGATCATCATTAATACTTCCACATCACCAATAAACCTTAACATGGCTATGACACATGAGGAATTTGTAGCAAAATTTGAGATAATATGAGGCCTTAATCAATGCTAAAAATGATCAAACTAATACCAACATAAGAAATAACCTATGAAAGAGATCACCATATGCATGCTTAGGTGGGTGTCATGGAAAGTTTTTGGTTGTAGGGGTTGGCATTCGTCTCCAGAGGCCAAATTGCCAATAATTCCAACTAAGGGACTAGTTGGGGTATCTTGGACTTGTATTAGTGATCAATATGAGTAATATTTCCCTTCAAAATTTTAGAAATTGGGGTATGTTTATGTTCCATTGGATAACCATTTGGGAAAGCAAAAATCCACATTTTTTGAGGTAAAAGGTAATCTTCTTAATTAATAATTTTTTGTTGGATTATTCTAGAGATACTCAAAGTTTCATTTTCCATACTATTATAAATTAATGTAAAATTACAACTAAAATTTTGAAAGATAGTTGTAAAATAATGTTGGGTACTAAAAAATATTTCCAAATTAAATAAATGGTTAGATATGTTGACTCAAACTTACAAGAGTTTAAAATTCTAGTTAACATGTATTTTACCTTGGGATATTATTGTTTCATTTTAAGAATGGATTATGTTTTTTTTAAAATAAATATTGGATTTTATTAGTAAAATAACTCATTGCCTAAATGATAAAAAATAATCCATGGTAATTCAAGGATCCAATAGACCCATTAACCTTTCATATTATCAACTATGAAATTGTAGAAGGTTTTAAAGAAGGTATTTTTCATGTTTTTAGTTCAAGATAACAAATTTTATAATGAATAACAATGGATACTCAATAATCACCACTTAATTAGGGAGTTCCATGATGTGTTGTGAAATATTTATTTTGTATAACACCTATAAGAGAGTTTAAATTTTAAATAGACATATTTTTTGGATCCACACCCACATTTAAGGATCCATACAGAATTAATTCAATATAATTAAATATATGATTATATATTTTTAGGAGATAGTGAGAAAAAATTATATGTGCATGTGTATCTCCTTGGGGAGTGAATTTTTAAAAAAAAATTTAAAATAGTATGCTACACTTATGCATTGATTAATACATGCTAAAAAACATAATAAAAAATAAATATGTGATACTCAACATTAATAATTCATTTGATAAAATTAATGGTGTATTATGGGTTTAAAATGTTAATTGGTAACATGGTTACCATCAACAAAGAATATAAGATGAAGGCATTCAAAAATCTACCTTTAGAACCACATGTGGGTAGTATGGGTTCCCAATGTTAGATTTTGGGTTGAAAAATGTTCCTATAACATATATGATTTTAGTTAAAAATGTGTTAAAGGATTTCTGTCATAAATTTGTACTTAATTTTATTGATGATATAATGGTGTGTTCATGGAATATACAAGAGCGTCAACACCACTTATGGTTAGTGATACAATGACTTTGAGAAATAAGGTTACTTTTAAAACTATCCAAATTTCCATTCTTATAATATTAAATACACTACATTGGACATATAATTATAAGTAAGGTTATCATTTGATCCAAAAAAGATCAAAGCCATCATGAAGTGGATTTCTTTATGAAATGTGCATGAATTTAAAAATTTCATGATATTGTTTGGGTATTATCATAGCTTTGTAGATAACTTTTCAAATATCTATAATATAATAAATCCATTACAATGTAATGGTAATAATTTCATAATTACAATAGAGTGTGAATCATCCTTCCAAAATTTGAATGAATTTATCACTAGAATATTTGTTTTACAAATGCTTGACATAAATGGAGAGTTCTCCATTTGTACATATGCTTCTCATAAGGGTATATGTAGTGTGTTTTCAAAAACTAGAGGGTTTGTGGTTTATGGTTAATTAAAACTAAAAAATATTGAATTAAACTACTTGATGCATGAATTAAAACTTGAAATGGTATTTCGTACCTTGTAAATGAGTATACATTATTTATTATGAAAACACTTTCTGATCATGTCTGATCACTGAGTCCTTAAACACTTCTTTATAAAAGATATAATTAACTTAAGGTAGTATATATGGCTATAGTTCATAAATGATTATTACATACACATAAATTACATCAAGGGATAATAAAATATAGTTGTTGATAAACTCAATATAGATGCTTAAATTACTTGTATTTCTAGAATTAGGTTTGAATTCAAGTATTTATTACTTTAAAAATAGATGGTGAATTCTACCTAAAAGTATAGTCAAGTTGTAAATATAGGTCAAGGTAAGAATTATAACTAAAATTATAGTCAAGAAGTAAATATAGGTTAAGGTAAGAATTATAAATATTATTTTGATATGGATAGGTTGTTATAATTTTAAAGGTATAATTTACATGCCATCTATACATAATCATAGGCATCAATTTCTAGATGAAGTGCATAATAAACATTATCATGCACCTCTAGGTGTAATAAAGATGGCCCTTGAATTAATAATGCACTATCTATATAAATGTTTGAACAAAATCATTGTTGGTTTCATGAAGAAAGTGCCTTGAATTATAATGTGTAAAAGGAAAAAATTTACATCCAAGGGGAAAAAATTACTTTCATGATGTATCAACTTGTAAATGGTTTATGGTGTCTATGGAATTCATTGCAGGTTTTCCTATGTCCTAGAATTTCCATAATATAATTCTAGTAATGGTTGGAAAAATTAAAAAATTAATACACTTCATTCAAGGAAATATGAAATATAATTTTCCCACCCTTCAAATAATGTTTATGAAAGATATAGTAAGACTTCACAGTGTACCAAAAGTGATAATATCTAATAGAGAACTTATTTACTTCAAATTTTTAAAAAACATTAAATTCAACATTTGGTACCAAATTGAATTTTATTTTAGCATATTATCCATTAATATGTATAAAAAATTAGTCAACCATATGGATGAAGACCTATTGTGCATGCATGTTATGGATAAACCTATTAAGTGAGAAAACTATTTATCTTTGGTAGAATTTTACTATAATAACATGTACCATTCTTCTTAGAAAATAACCATTTGAAGCATTTAATGAAAAAAAATTTATAAAATCTATTGGATGGGATGGATTCAATAATTGTTTCATTATGGAATTAACATTTTGCATGATTATGATACTCAAATGGAAATTATAAGATGTATTATAATTTGAATAAAACTCCATGATAATTTCATATTTGGGACAAGGTTTTCTATAGAGTGTGTCCAAGTAAAATTTATATAAATTTTGGAAAGGTAGCTAAATTATCTCCTCATTATTATTAGACCATTTTATGTGATTGAAAAACTCAATATTGTAGCCTATCAACTAGCACTTTGCCCTTGTATTTTGAATGTTCATGATGTGTTCGACATTTCATTACTTATAAAGTATATTATGATCCTTTGGATGTGATTTATTGGAAAAAATTTCAAGCAAAAGATAGAGGGATACTTTGACTATACCTAGTTTAAATCATAGATCATCACAAAATTAAGTTAATAAAAAGAAACATTTAATGAGTAATGATTCATGGGGATTAGATGAGATATAAAATTTATGCATGGGAAGATCAAAATATTATCCATAATACTTAGCCTCACTTGTTTGAGTGAACCATAGGTCCTATAATAATTTTATGGGGAGAGGGTTTCATATCGCCATTTGAGGCATTATCACTAATGTTACGTATTTAATTTAGATCATGTTTATGATTTTTCTCTGGTGAAAAATTGGAAATTTTTATTTGTCTAATTTTAATATTACACCATATTAATATCTTATGTTATTATTTGATATTTTATGTTAAAAAAATTTGATTGGTTAATTATGTGATCATGTTCAGTTAGTATTATTATTATACAATGTATACCAATAATTATTATGTTATTGATTTATATAAATTGATAAGGTATTGCCGATGTACTTGTTATCATGTGTGTAGGTGATTACATGATATGATATTTATTTGGGATCATCAATGTTTTAATTAACCCTATAAAATAATGCACACTTTGTTACAATAATACAAATGGAAAAAAATCATTCTGATGTGTAATTTCCATTTGATGCACTTGTTATAAATTATATTTGTGTCATGATTAATGTGTTGTGTAATAATAATTAGATATCGACATGTCATATGGATGACATAAGTGTTAGTTTTCATAGTTTAATGATATTGCACCCACATCTTTATCACTATTATGATATTCTAAGTGACTAAGTGAAAAACTATATACTTATTGGTTTTGGTATTTTGGCTTATGGTTTATTTTTAATTACTTACTCTAGTTCTACCTTGATTACCTTTTTGTCATATCCTATATTTTTATAATTTTGTAATTGTTATTACTTGATATTATGATGGCATACTTCACATGTTGATGATTGGAACATCTTCTAGTTACTTAAGTTATTTGCTTATTGATACGATTATCATGATTTTTTAAGCTTATCTATATAATTATCATGTTGTGATTCATTTTAATTGTTTGGATGATTTACACAGTTATCATGCTCTTATTAATTTTAGCTTATAATTGACATATTTATTATGTTCTATTATTTTCATACTTATATGATTATTTATATGTGATGACTATTATTATCTAGATAATTTTGATGTCCTATTATGTGACTACATGGAACTATGTCATTAGCTAGTCTTAATGGTCAATTTTGGTGGTCAGGTATGAGGGTGTATGAGTAGTTATATGAGACTCTAAAATATATGTTATGAGATGTTTTGATATTCTAGATACCACCAGTCCACTAGTATTTTTTTATTGTCTAAGCCTTCTTTCCTTATTTTATTCATTATCTTTTGGTCATCTCTGATCGTTGGCTTACTATTTTGACTTGATTAATTATGTGTTTTATTCCTTGAGTATTAGATATCATGTTGTACAGAATTTATGTTTCATATTTTGATGTCATCAAATTTTATTCTATGTTTGTGTAGCTTTGCCTTACATCATGATTACATTTCCATGTTGGTGTTCATTATTGATTTGATGATAACTTATCTTGAGTCATATTGGTATTTTTTAAGAGTTATATTTGATAATGTATTGATAGTGGGATGAATAATTTATTATAGCATTTCAATCCTTGACTAAGTCTTGAGCTTGGATGGTTTATAAGAAGTGGATATAGTCCATCAAATCCATTACATGGACCATCATTTGATTGATTTGATGAATTTAGAATTAATCCATCATATTACATGAGATGGTAATAATTTTTTAAAGTTTAATTTAGGTTTGAATTAGGCCATGATGGCACTTTTTCTAAGATTTTGGTTATCATGTTTTTTCTATTGTCAACATGGACATAATGTTATTTTTCTCTTTGACTTTCCCAACTCATTTTGAAATCCTAGAGGCCATTGTTATTATTACAAATGGTTTTTAATGGACATATTTGAGGTTTATAATTGTATATCGACTATTAAGGAAGTTGGGAAATTGTTAAATTTTCATTTTTTTTGAAATAAATTGATAATGTGGGGAACACAATGATTGTGTTATTCAATTTGTGACCTAAATATTTTTTATCTTGACTAATAATAGTGTTGTGGGTTTTAATAGCTTTTTTATTTTCCATGGAAAATTAGAATGGAACATGAACAAGGAAGTATTGTCAAAAATCAACCCCATTTTAGACTACATTTCAAGTATTTCAATCAAGTTGAAGATTTGTTAATTTATTACTTATTACACCTTGTGGGTATTAAAGGTAATGTGTATAATAGGAATATAAATTCTTGATATAAATAGTAATGACCCTCATGTCACTAGTTATATATGAATTTTAATGAATACTAGTTTGTGACTTAGCTTTGCTTGGTTTTATTATTCTTTCATGTGTTTTTGTGTGTTGTTCTTACTTTAAAACCTCAACCATATTAGGGTTAAGATTAACATGATTATTTATCCAGGCTATGCTCTTTTTTTAATTATAAAATGTGAGTGATTTTTGGATTTTTACTAAGTCATTTGAGTTATATTTGTTGAAGGCCCGAGTTTTACTATGTTTCATTTAAATCAAGATATGCACTATTTATTTGTTTCAAGTTATACTCTACTTGTTTTAACTGTGATATTTTGAGCTATGCTATTTGAACCTTATTTTGAACCAATTGAGTTCTATGGTTTTTATATTGATGTTTGAATCTTGATGTGAATAATTTGTATTAATAATATGTTTTAAATGTATAAAGTGGCATTGTAATTTTTAAATATCCTTCATAACCTTTTGCGTCACCCTATTTCCTAGATCCACCATCAAATTTCAATGGATGGGTTGGCTAGGGCCACCAAAGGAGGTCTCATAGGACTAGAATGGTGGGATTTCCATTCAACATATTTTGTTATTTTTGGTGTGATCTAATTTCTTATGGAATACTTAAACTTTGGTAATAATATTGGAAGAAAACCTAATTTACATGTTGAGGAAGGAATCATGTTGATGTTTTGTTATTATCATCTCATGCATTTTGTATCAGTTGTGTTGATTTGATTTTTTTATAAAATTTATACATATCGATACGATGTACATTTTTATATGATAATTTTTTTTGAGTTACATATAGATTTGTGGCTCACTCTTAAACTTTACTAATTTCTAAGTTTGAATAAGATATCAAACAATTAATTTGTGAATTATTTCTCTTGATAACCAATTATACGCATTACTATCAGTACATATTTTTGGTAGAGCATAAATGGTTTTTGTATTTGATTGAGTTTATTTTTATCTCTTTATGCAAAATATTACATGTCTATCCATTCTTTAAATTTCATATTTGTATTTCTTAGTTTTATTCCACTGATTTTATATGATTGCATATGCTTGATGGAGTTATATAGTTTGTGAATTAATTTGAAATGAACTTGATCACATAATCTTTAACAATAAGTGTTTTATTTCATCATCAAGGAATGGTTGAATTTTTATATCACTCATTTGATTATATTTGACTAAGTTAATAATAAATATAATAGAATGCAAGCTTCCTTTTGATTTACAATGGATTTTAAACCTTGACATTTGCTTAGTTTGTATTTTTTCAATATTGAATGTCAAATTATGATGAATACTTATGTTTTCCTATGTTTATTGGATGGTAAATCATACATATGGTTGTAAGTAAGGTTTTATAAATAAATTTACTCATCATACTCAATTATATTTAGTTGCATCAATAGTATGGAGTTATTATTTATGGGTTAGTTGGACTATGTGTGTTGACATCATATTCTTCTATTATTTAAAGTATTATTCATTCTATTAATTTGATTTATGTAATAAATTGTTTACTGGTTTAAATATAACTTATCGAATGTTATTAAATCAAGTATTTCATTGATTCTTAATGAAAATTATTACTAGTTACTCAATTATTTTGAACCTGGTCTTGTAGTAAAGAAAATGAGAAATAATAAATGGTATTTTTTATTTTATTTTTTAAAAATTTAGATATTAGCATAGAATGGTTGAATAATATTTATATCATATTTAATTTTCATTAGTGTGATATTACCATTATTGGTGCATAAAATGTAATTGACTGATTTTAAAACCAAGGCAATAACTTATAGATTTTCTTGAAGCAATATCATTACTAAAATTTAGGTAATTTATATTATTTTAAGTTTTTATGAAAATTCCCTTGTATTTGTAAATGGGTTTAATTTAAATTGAATTTTATATGAAATATGATTGGTTATTTTTTCAAATAATAATTATGATATGGTATTAGCATTGATTGAATATTAAATTGAAAATAAAGCTCCAATTCATTATTATTATCTATAATGCAAGATATTTGGAATTATTAATATACAATAATCTTCTTGAACTAGTTATTATTTCATAACCATAGACTCAAGGAAAATCAAACAAGAGATAAAAATATTTATCTCATGTTTGAATTAAAGTCAATAATATGTTTTTCATTTATGTGTAACACCTCATTAAGAATTAAATTATAAAGAATCTTAAAGTGTCATATACATTAGGGTTTTAATCATTAGTAAACTTTGATTTTAATTTTTTTTATGTGATAATAACCATTCGAAGTAATTTCAAGCATATTACTCCACTTGATGTTTATATTGATAGAGATATCCACCATCCAATTATTAAATTTTTTGATTACTCACAGTTGTTGATAATACATGGAAAGTAATACATTTATTGTAAGTTATTGTTATTATTTTATATTTTAATTTTTATAAAAGTTATATGACCAAGTATAGATTTAAAAAAGTGTCATGACCATAATCCTAAGGGTAGTTACTATAATTTTGACACGTAGCACTGATTAATCTCAAAATTAATTTTCATAACTCACATTTTAGATAATTTAATATTATTGGTTGGGATATGCTAACATGTATTCTAACCATGAAATACAAAAAAAAATGATGGATGTGGAAAATGATGAGTTATGGCCTATGAATAGAAATATGGCGGTAAGTTGGATTGTAATGGAAGTAATATTTATATTACTTTTAAAAAATAATATCATATTAAAATAACTTTGGATTATTTAGGAGGTTTTTTAATGATTTCTTTTTGAAATGATATACTTAAACTTGCATTAATCAAAATTTAATTGAGAAGTTTGATTATTCTAATAAGTTCCATTCTATGAGTTATATTGCTCATGTTGACTATGTTTCAATCATATGGTTATATTTTTTATTATGTATCTCCTCCTTAATTTATTATAATGGTTTAATAAATTTATGTTTGTTAGATTAATGTATAGATTTCATGTTTACATATTCTAATCATATTAGATCCTTACCATTGACCAAACTTGGTCATATGGGTACTTAACTAAGGTTAGGGATCTCAAAATGGTCCTATTACGAATATGATTTCCATAATATATAGTATGGAGTTAATGAGTGTTTTTACAAAAAATTATACACCCTAGGATCCATATTTAATTTGGAATGAAATACTTCTTTATACTATCTTGTTAAGGTGATTTAACCCTCGATGAATAAACATCTATCATATTCATTTTCTTTGTTGGAGATGTGTCAATTTGTGTTTAAATGAGAAGTTATCTAGTTGGTATTAGAGTGTGTTCATATATATATATATATTTATATATATATATATATATATATATATATATATTCTATATTTAAAAATATTAGGATTACTACATTGGTATCAAAGCATAATTTCTAATCTAAGAAAAACATGAACCCTAAATAAATTGTTAATATATGAATCCTCAAGATGGTTCGAACAAGATTTGGTGGAGGTTTAAATTCCAATAATAACTTGGATAATACAAAACTAAGAAGAGGTAGGGTAGAAATATAAGGGGAAGCCATGGTGCCCATAGTCTTGGAAAAAATATAAATGAACCACCTCCTATAAAAAATATTGATGATAAAAATCAATTTTGTATTAATAATGAAGCTATAGGTAATATTATTTATAGGTATGAAGAAGTCCTTAATGGAATATTGTTAGATTTAAATTCCATCCAATTTAGGATTTAAACATAGCAATGCAAACTAAATAACCTTTAGGGTGTTCCTCATGAAGACTTACCTAGGTTGTAAAATGGTTAAGGGGAGGGGAAGGTGCTCCAAGAGTTGCCTTTGGTGGTGGTTGAAACAATCATAAAGGATTTTAAAAGATTTCCACCACCCACCTTTTCAAGTGAAGAATATGGATATGTAGCTTATTCATGGCTTGTGCACTTGAAAAAGTATTTCAATTTTTAAAACATTCCTTTTAATGTGAAATATAAGGTGTAATCCCATTAGTTGGTTAGTGTTATTTACTTATGATGGAATCATCTTTATGATTTTTATAAATATCAACCGATGACATTTTAGAAAATTTTGTAATGTAGTTCTAAAAATGGTACCTTTCAACCAATTTTAAGGAATAGAAGATAACATTCTTTTAGTTACTAAAGCAAGATAATATGAATGTTTCTAGATATGAGAATAAGTTTTTGAATCTACTGCATCATGTAAACTACATACATGATGAAGAAAATAAATTAACAAATTTTAAGTTGGGACTGAAGGAAATATTGATGCATGTTGTCAATATGACCAACTCAAAAACCTTTGTGGCTACCATTGAGTCTACTCATAGGGTATAATAAAAAGATAAGTCTCAATAAAAGGTATAAAAAGATTTTAAAATTAGTATAAATCAATCTAAGGCCAGAAAATTTTCTCCCTCACTTTAGAATTTTAATAAAATAGATTAGAATCATAGGTTCATAAGGAATAATAGAGGCTTTAATAAGTTCCAAGGTTAAAATAAGAACATTAAGTCCCAAAATTCACCAAAAATAGGGTCATGCAATACAAATCAGACCTAAAATAGCCAATGTGGACTAACCAAAAGAGCCAATACTATATTTTTATTATTAGAGAAAAATATCTGATGCTAGGAATGTGGTGTTAATCACAACTAAAAGGACTATCCCAATCTAAAACATGAATAATCAACTAATCATCAGGTTTATGAAATTATTGATAATCAGAATGTTGACTTATAAGCCATTGTAATTGAAACCAAAGGTATAATAGTTAGGTTTTCTATATCTTTCTTGACTGATTCTAGTGAAACAAAAGAATTATTTCTCATGTTGTATCAATTAAATGTAAAATTAAACCTATTAAGATCAGAGAAGGTTGGGAGGTCAAGTGTGGTACTAGAAAAAGAGTACCTATATCATTATGATTATAATAAGTTGAGCTCAATTTATTTGTTTTAGGACACAATTGAATCTAATTTTAGCACCTTTCGAGTCTTATTGTCTCATTTTAGGCATGGATTGGTTGAAACAACATCAAGTAATGCTTGATTGCTTTAGTAAAAAGGTGTACTGAAAAAATGAATTTGGATAATTAATAAAAGTGCAAAGCATACAAAAAAATTAAGGTACACAAAATAATTTTAGCTTTGTAATTGAAAAAGGTTATGTGTAAGGCTTGTAAGCTTTATTAAGTCCAAATGCAATAACTATCTAAAGACCAAGAATAATCCTACAACTATTTTCATTTTTTACAATAATTTATGGATGTATTTTCTAAAATAATTCTCGGTCTTCCACCTAAGAGAGAGTTTGACTTTTCCATTGATATTAAGTTTAGAGTTGCACCTACATCTAAATATCCTTATAAGATGAATGTGACATATTTTTAGGAAAATTTTAGCTAAAAAAACTCTTATATAATGGAATAATTAGGCCAAGTGTATATCCTTTAGGTTCTGTAGTTATATGTAAATAACAAGGATAAAACACTTAGGTTGTGTGTTGATTATCATATGCTCAATATGGCAACAATTAAAAACCCTTATCCATTATATAGGATTGATGACCTATTTGATCAAATTAAAGGATTTTATGCATCATAATTTACTTGCCTATTATTTCTTGTTATTTATATCACTAAATTTTAACTAATGATTAACTAATTAATCAATTTCATCATTGTTTCATCTAACATTCCCTATTCCTCCCTAGTCAATAATCTAGTCCCCTTTATATATTTTTATTTTCATATACTAACCTTCAAATTTACCATCAAATATTAATTACTTTTTTATTTATTATTAAAATCCCATTTATCACCTAAATCCATCTTATACCCACTTTTTTTATTTTAAATTCATAAAATAACACATATCCCTTAGGCTCTCCTACATGTCTTGTACCTAGTCTCTCTTGATGTCTTAAAATTGTGCTAGATCTTAATCAACAACAATGGGAATTTTCAAGCTGTGGGACAATGCGGCTTGAAAACAACCTCCAGATTTTAAAGAAGTTAGTCTCTTCTTTTATATTGGGTGTTGGGGAAAAGGGATAGGAGACTAAACAGAAACGCAAAATGTAGGAATTGAAACCTAACTATGGCGATGCACCTGAGAGTAATCCTAATCCTAACCTGAGCACAGTGAAACTATTATGTGATTCTATGACATTTAAGAGTAGACAAGTGCATGATCAATGTAAAAGATTGGAATAACAAAAATAGAGGCTCACAACAGGGGAGTCTTTTGTTGAGATACAAGAATTGTCAATAAAGGCATAGTGTTCAATCTTCTTAATAGAATCTTCCAATCACATAGGAGGTGTAGAAGTCACGCACAGTCATGTAAATCTTTAGATTCAAGAAAATGAGACAAAATTAAATAACATTTCCAATCACCGCACTAGAAAATCTTTAGTATAGACTACTTTGCAAATAACATAGATAACATCAACAAAGGCATAGAGCTCAAATTTTCTCAATTCATTCAGGCACATAAGGGGCATAGAAACATGCATGATTACATAAAATTTACAACTCATGAAAATTGAGACAAGAGCAAATGATATTATTGGCCACAAACTTCAGATAGTCTAAAATTATGAGAATTCCCCCTCTCTTAGTTTTACAATTCTTCTTCTTTTATAGCCTCAGATATGTAAATGAAAATAATAATTTGAACTTTGGTGGATTCAATGCTTTGAAAAGCCATGCTGGAGAAAAATGGCTGCCCTTAACTGTGGCATGGCGATTCTTGACTAGTTCCTCTCTTCGCACCTGAATTTTAAATTTCATCACCTACTGGGCCACTCAACTATCTATTCTACCTCTACTATTAGGAGACAAATGGATGGCATCTTCAATTCTTGCAAGCCCCAAAAAATCTACCTGGTGCACTGCTTCATCTACTTAAATTAACTCTCACCGAATTTCCCTCCATTTCACTATAAGAAGTAGACGTGCACTCTATTTTGTTTGTAATGGGAGAGGACCCTTAGCCAATTTATGAAAAACTCTACTTTAGGCATTGGAAAATGACATTTGGTGCTCTCCACTAGGTTCATCAAAGACAAATGGCCCTCTCCCTTTCCTTGGCTATGCTATAAATTTAATCAAGACTCATAACAGGCTCTTACAGATGGCGACACCTGGCAGCTTCCATAGATTTTGAAGTAACACCCAAGGCCCACCACAACCTTTATTCAGTAATGAAACTCAAGGATGATCCCTCAGAGGTTGACACATGGAAATATCTATTGCTCATGGGAAGATACGTGGCATATTTCACTTCTTCATCTAAAGGTACGTGGCGCCTTTCATTGCCTTTTACGGATGGGGTAGAAAGGGACTAGAGGGTGACACTTGGCAGCCTCCATTACTCTTAGCACTTAAGAAAAATGAAAGGACACCTTTATGCATTGAAAAAAATCATTGGACCAAAGTCTCCTGGATGACGACACATGGTGGCTTGCGATTTTTCTCTAAAAAGGTATTTCAGGGCCTCCACAATTGCCACTTGACACTTTTCACCTTCTCTGCTACTTTATGTTGAAAGTCTTTGAATGAAGTGTGGATGCCGATATGAGACATGAATGCTGACATGTGGTGTGCTCCGCTTAACTACTACTGGGTATGTGGCACGGTCTATGGTTCTTGAAGGTTACAAAAAGGGGACTCAGGGAATGCCAACTATTGGATTTGTCTCTCGAAAAGTGACACTTGGTAGCATCTGATTGAACTAATACTCAAGAAAAAATGAGACAAAGGAAATAAGAAGGGTAAAAAGACCTTATCGGAGGGTGACACTTGGTAGCTTTCGTTGCATCTCAACACTTAGGCAAAATGAACCGGCCCTCTGCTTCAAAATTCTACCGCTTCACCTGAAGAACCAAAATTATAGTGCTCAACTAAAAATAATTGAATACAATGTAGAGTAGGAAATTACTCTACAGTCTCCACCTAACTCTTTTATAAACTTAGTTAAACCCACACTAAACGCCATTAATCTCTTCTAGAGGAGTCTATAATGTTCTAATCCTCCTATAACTATCTATATATTTCTCTCTATATATAATTCCTTGGAATTTTAAATTTCATAAAATCTCCCTCCCTTCTCTCTCTTTAAACACACCATCTCCTTCCATTTGGAATAAGGAGTTGAATTTTAAATAAATCCATGATACACTAGTCCATTAATCCTTTCATCAATATATATATATATATATATATATATATATATAAATCCTTGAATCCATTCTATCTAAGTCTTTTAATGAAGCTAATATCATGCTAAAGTTATGAGTCTATTTGTAAGTAATTCAACATTTATAATCTTTAGTACTTTTGTTTGAATCTTGATTAAGAACATTTGGATTTAGATTAGAATATTAATCTAGATATTCATTTTATTGTGTTTTGATCTAATGGTTTAAAATTTTAATGGTATATTATATATTTGGTTGTTTTTGATATAATTTTGATACCTAAATCTCATTACTTAAATTTATCATCTCACATTTGGAGACCAGAATGGGATCCCTCCTTTTGAGCTGACTTGGTGTGTTTGAAGTGTGTGGATTAAGCTTTCAAGTTAGATTGAAGGTGAATTTAGAATCACAATTAAAAAAATATCCAAGTTATTAGATATTTTGTCTACAAAAGGAATTTTTGCACTAGTGATTTTGACTTAGACCATCATGATTTTACACTGACCATGATAGTTAACCATTATCAATTAGTTTGTTTAACTATTTTGTTGATTGTTTGCAAAATCACTTATCGATAGTTATGATTTTGAACATTTTAGTTGTAATATTTATTTCTATTTTTTATTTTTCACATTGTAGTTATGATTTTGATTCTTATCTACGATTTTGACTGATATAGTTGTGATTTTTATTCTTAGCTCATAAACTATTTTAATCCATAATATCATATGTTTTAATTAATTTTTAAAATTTTTAATCTATGTATAACCTATTTGGTTATAATAAAAAATAAAATACTCTATCACACTAAATTCATGAAGTCCTAACTTCTAATCAAAATCACTTCTATGCATTTGCATTTTTGATTTCTAGTTGTGATTTTGACACTATCAATAGTGATTTTGACTAATAGTGAATTTATAAAAAAAATCCCAATTTATAATTAGTATACTTTTTGACTAAGAATATCATTTACTATTTTATAGATATTTTTCTTTATCCCTAACATCTATTTTATAGGATAGTATTGCTTGGTAGAGAGTCTACAGCTTGGGTGTGCTGGGCGACGACAAACTTTGAAATTCAATGGCTTGGGCATGCTGGGTGATGGCATGGGTGCGCTGGGTGTGCTCCCAAATTTTGAACTTGCAGGTCTGTTGATAGGAGCTGCTCCTTCAGATCTAGAAAATGCTAGTCTACGGACATATGGGAAACTGATTGTGGAAAATCAAGCAGGAGGGACTGACCCAAGAGGAACTGGAGGAGGGGTAGAGAAGAATATTGGGTCAGAATGTGTGAGTGATGTAAATAATGGAAATTATTTGAGCGGATCTGATCCTTTATGTGGAACTCATGGCTCTCAATTGGGGAAGGAGATTGAAATGGAGAAAAATAATGGTGACTTTAATAAGGATAAATCCTCAGAAGGGTCAAAGGTAGGGAATTCAGAACAAAGGACGTGGTCATCCCTGTTTGGCAAGAAACCCACCGGAAAATCCCTTTTCCCGCCAGTGACTGCTAAATCTTATTGGGAGAAAGGTGAATATGAAGTTTTTATCCCATATCCTTTAATAGATATTTCTGTGTCCTCCATGGATTTCACCTTAGTGGGTAAATTTCTAGGAGTAAGACCAGATCTAGAATCTCTTACAAAAATGGTTAAAAGGAAATGGGTGATTCGAGGAGAGATAGTTATTGCACCAATGTTGAATGGTTTCTACTTGTTTACCTTCAACTATAAAGAAGACATGAATATGGTTTTGTGTGGAGGACCATGGTCTTTTGGAAAATGTTCTCTCACTATTAAAAAATGGGAGCTGGATATGGATTTCTCAAATTCTTTTTTCTTAATAACTCCTATTTGGGTTAGACTTCCTAGACTCCCTTTAGAGTTTTGGCATGATGAAATTTTTAAAGGTATTACCAATTCTTTTGGGGAACTTGTGGCATTGGATAAGGCTACAGCAAATAGAACTAAACTTCAAACTGCCAGGATGTATGCTAAAGTGGCAGATCTAAATCATCTCCCAAAAAAAGTGGATTTAATATCCAAGTTTGGTAAAAAACTCAAGGAATTTTTTTTGAAGATCTGCCCCCTTTTGCTATGCTTGTAAGAAATAGGGGCATTGGGTAAAAAATTGTCCATCCAAAAGCAAAATTCATCCTAGTAGTATTATGGATGGGAAAAAGTCCACGGTTCAACAAAAGCAAGTGTGGAAACCCAAAGAAGATCAGTGATAATAACAAAAGGATAATGAAGAAACTAAAGATCTACATGTGGAGGTGGGTAAAGAGCCTTATTTTGAAGACCCTAAAGGCCCACTTACTAAAGTAGAAACAGAGATTTTTGAGAAAGAAAATTTTGAGATAGAAGGTAATGGACTGCAATTAGAAATCATAATACCTACACAAGGAATAGATGATTTGACAAATTTATCAAAGCAAATCATACTCTACCAAAGGATAGAGGATCGAGGGAGAGATGTTGATGGAAAAGCAGTGCTAGAGGAAGGAGAAATCTTGGCTGAAGTTGGAAATAAATTAGAGGAGAGAGATTTTCTTGTTTCTTAGTTCAGGGAGATTCAGGTTGATAATGACTTCCCTATGGATGAGTTTCCTGTGAACGATAGTGGAGAAAACTTAAAGCATTTTATAAACCAAAGGAAAAGGGCTAAAAAAGGACCAATACCAAGGGAGTAGAAACCAGAAGCAGCAAAAAAGATCAGCAAATGAAGGTGAAACATCTGACTTCCACTCTGGATAAATCTGAAAAAAGAAATGAGTGGCTTTTAAAGGTGAAATCGGATGTTGGTTCTCCGGACAAACCTGGAAGAAGATCTGTGAAGAAAACTAGAGAGCTAGAAAGTAAGCAAAATATTGTTGATGAAAGGTAGGCAATGATTTTGGATTTTACCCCTAAAAAATAGTTATTAAATCATTACTTGGAAACTAGGGGGCTGTATTTAAAATGGACATTTATGTTGTCCCAATATTACCTTAGGGTGTTGGTACTTTTTAGTAAGCTTCAGGAGTGCTTCTCCTAGTGTATGTCAACGCTTTATCTTTTTTTGATTCTATAATAGGGTTTCGGGGCTCCTTCAAAACCTATTTTTACCTTAATCTAAAACATCTATTTTATAGGATTGAGGTAAAAGTCTAATATTAAGCTAAATTGTGACTCCCAATTGTAAATTTAAAACTATCCTAATTAATATTTGGTAAGTTTTAATAAATGTTGTAAATATAATAAGATTATATAAACATATCTAAACATATATTTTAAGTCCATTAATTCTTTATAAACATATGAATATACCAAGTTTTTAAAAAACTTTCAATATCACTTTTGTTATCCATGATTTTACTTCAATAAGTCGAGATTTTGCCTAATTTATCTATGGTTTTGAACTAATAACTAGTTGACTATAACGAAGTAGTTTGTAATATCACTATCCAATAAATATTATTTTAATAAAATAACCTTTTTTTAGTCATGATTTTGATAAAATTGCCTATTTGTAGTCACAATTTTGGGAAAATCATCTATCTATAATCATGATTTTTCAATATCACTAATTACAAATTATGGTTTCTATATCTAGCCACTAGAAATTTGCCTAATAGTTTTAAGAAATTTCATGTCCCCATATATTATTTTTATGATTCATTTGAAATTTTGTGCCTCTGTATGTGATTTTTATTTAATTCTAACTATGTAGTAATTATGTATCTACGGTTTTGACCAAACTAGTAGTGATTTTGCTCTTTATTTTTATTCAGAAATTATCTATATTAAGTGTTTTTTTTTAGGTCCTAACAAGGGGAAATTACATTTAAAATTTAATGGGTACTTCCCCTTTACCCCATTAGTGGATGCCACCTTTATATCCCCACATACTAGTCGCTCATTCAGAAAAGTTATAGTTTAAAATCCATGATATTTTTAGTGTTTTTATTGAGACTTATTAAACTAACCTTTTGTTTGGATTTTTACAAGGGTTAGTTTAGTGGAAATTATGTCTTACTTTAGACTATTAAAATATTATCTTTTAATTTATATTTTTATCAAAAATATTGTCTTACAAGTTTCCCCTCAACATTTTAAAATTGAAATTACTAATCACTTGCTTTGTAGGTTGCTTGTAAAATACTTTATCTTTTTAAAAACTATATTTTATATATATCACACTTAATTAATTGGTTAATAATTTTTTTTTTTATTGTATATACCTAAGCGATTAAGTGGTGTATGCTCTCTTCCCTACATCCTAGCAAAAAGTCATGGAAGATCAAAACCCTCTAACAAATCCTCCCATTTTTCTTATTTTAGGGTGAAATGTAATGTGGATTTTATCCCCATGCACTTTCCATTAGTCTTACGGGTTGGTGATGTGCATTTCATCACCATTAATTAAACCACACTCCATGTTCTTGTATAATCTAAAAATCAAGGATAGTTACCGTTAGGCTAGGCGGTTGACCCCATAGAGGTCTTTCATGAAGGGAAAGAGTTAACTCTCTAACCCAAACATCAAACAACACCCTACATGGATTTGGACCCCATGTTCCTAGTTTATATTAGGGATGCCCCTAGTAATACTCTATATCCTAGGATAAGACCTTATATTTTAATAAATAACTTGATGTCATAGGTAGTATCATCACCGAAGTGACCATTATGTGTAGATAGGGTTGAGAGGGTTTGGGAGATTCTTTCATAGGTCACCAGACTATAGCCTCATTCATAAATACATTAGAGAATAAAATCATTGGGTTTCACTCCTAAATTATTTTAATATTGATAGGTTTATTTTTTTCTTGATTTGGTGTGTGTTGTGTTAGACCTGTATTGTTTATGAGTTGAGTTATACTTTTACCCAAGCTTGTGCACACCTATATAAGCCTCCTTAATATATAATCATCTCGTATATCCTTGTCTCATCATCATATCATCTTGTACATCCTATTTTTATTATTTTCTTTGTACAATTATGAACATCCTTTAATCTTGTCTCATCTTATGTCTTGTCTTATCTCTCCTCACCCCACTCATCTTAGGCACATCCTAACTAGTCTCATCAATCTAGAATTAGTCATACCCCTAATTCATCATTATTATTATCCTAGTATATTATTTTCCTAACATAATATCATATATACAAAACTAGCCTTGACTAATCATATCCATCCCTAGTCATCCTTAAATTACATCTTATTACAAAGACCTAATTGCTCATCCGATTCATATTTTATCATATGTTTCTCTAGTTATACCATATTGGATTCTTCATATATCCAAATTCTATATTATATTGATCATATTATATAACCATCCTTGTCTTATTCATATTATACATATTTCTTTTACATTCTTATCCCATCATTATCCCCCCATTGTCATCTTGTCATCTCATCTTTTCTATGCATACTCCCATCACTTAAATACCTTAATCGAGTGTTGTATAACCATGTATTATTCACTTATCATTAGAACTCATCATACCTAGTGTCATTTTTAATAATAAATAAACCTTATTTATAATCAATATTTATCATATCTTGGTCCTTTTTATCATTATATCCTTATATCACCTTATCTTGTCTTACTTATCCCTAGGGTCCTAGTCCAAACTAGTCATTTGCCTTGACTTTATCTATCTTAATCACCTTATCCACCACTTTATCCCTTAAAACCTAACATAATCATAGTCTAACTCATCCTTATATTATCATCCATTTATTTATACTAGTCATCCATCAAGTCTATAGTCATACATTATTCCTCATCCACATTGGCAAAATAACTCTTTCTACATTAGGGTCCTTATTATCAACTTGATTATGCTCACTCAAGTTTCAATCCAATCCTATCATCATTTAATCCTCCTTAATTTTATCATATTAGTCTTGATATAGTAGTAATATAATAAAACCTTAGTTGATATTAGTATTTTGATCCAATCTATCCCTATTCGAGCCCTAGAGCTTTTCGTAGCTCATTACTCAAAGCAAGTCTAAATCTTTGAAGTCTAGCTTACATCCTAATTTGTTATATTTTATATTTTCCTACCCCATAAAAAATCATATCATGTCAAAATATCTAATCAAACATGATATAAGACTAAATAAAGCCTTTATCCAAAAATTTTCCACACATCCCATCTTCATTCCTTAATATTTATATTCAATCCCCTACACCTATCGATTAGGGTCAATGAACCACATAATATGTGCTTTATATCATCTTAATCCATGTATTCCAAATAAAATTTTTAAACCCTAATTGGTAAATGCATCATGCCTAATAGGGATGTACTTTTTTATCTCCTCTTTGAGATAATAGCTCCATGACCTTCATATTTTGACCACATCCACCCAACATTACCTCCAATATGCACCCATTCCCATCAATTAACTCCTAATATTAATACTTCATAATCCCATTCAAACCATCCATCCACAAATCATAGCCAAACATCTACACCTTACTACACTAGCAAAAGGAATCCTACCCTAAAAGCACCTTCTAATACTAATTTGCCTACCCAATCACATCAACAACCATTTAATCTAAAGTCTAATGCTCCAAATTCAAGTAATAAAGTAAAGAGAGGACCTATACTCCTCTTCCTATATCCTTGGAATCCATCTTACACCAACTCATTTTCACTAATATTATGGTTTATCCACACATATAATATCTTGATCCTACTAAGCTTAGGCCCTCTTGGTGTAAAACTAACACTACTATATATATCACTAAAGTTAGGGGAATACCATTAATTAATGTCAACATTTAAAAAACTATGTCCAAGACTTCATTGACCATGGTGACATCAAAAATCATGAATGAATCAAATGGTTTTACATCTAAGGGTGGATAAAAAGAGGAATGCCAAGATTCTATTCTTGATCATGATCAACCCATTCCATTTTTGAGCCAAGGTCAAGACACTGAGTCTATTTTCCATGGTCTGATTATCTTATAAAAATACTCCATTGACCATGAGTCTATTTCTAATCAACATATTCCTCCTTTCTCTCATGAGCCCTTCCATGGGCCTGTATTTGGTGAGTACATTATTCCTCCATCATATTCCTCTCACCCATCATATCAAAGACCCCACATTAAGAGGTCACTTATGAATAAAGAATCCTCTAATATAAACATTATATCATGTAAAATACAGTCAATATTGGAGTCAAAACCATTCTTATCTAAATCAAGATCATTTTTAACACCAATATCTAAATCAAATTCCTCATTAGAAACAACATCCCTAAAAGATATTACAATAAATGATGAATATGCCTATATTTTTTAGGATAATTCCAATTTATATATTAACCAATTATAAGGCATATCTTTTTATCTCAATTAGGATGATGAAGTCATAATAGAGTTATTATAAGCTTTATCTATCAAATATTTTCAGAGTGAATATGATCCTACCTTAGATGCATGTTATACAAATAGTCTTAGTGATTCTTTTGATGATCTTGATATTTTATCTAATGTTAAAATTGGGCCTCATAGGAACCCATATGAGGACCATGTTACCTCACCACCACTCATTGAACTCATCATACCATATTCCTCACCTTCATCTATCATAGTTCCTTTTATTCCCATCAATAATCATTTAATTACATCCCTTCATAAGGATGAATAGGAACATATATCTCTAGACACTTCCTCAAACAACATAATATGTGCCATAAATATAAAGGTCCAAGATCATATTAAAAAAATCATATGTGATAATAAAATCACCTTTGATCTAATAAATCACAGTTAAGAAAATTCAAATAATTGACCCAATCAAAAAGTTTCTTCCCCTCATGAAACCCTCTTTATGGCACTAAGGGACCATCAATATCAAAATAATCATCATCTATTAAGTCAAATATTAATCTACTCTAGTGAAGCCCAAAGTTAGGAACCAAAGGATAGTCAAGAAATAACCAAGTCTAAATTTCAAAATAATAACAATGGTGGTATCAAGATGGTTGATAATCCTTCAAATATTTATATCAAAAATGAATTGCAAAGTCAAAGTGTCTTGGATCTATTAAATTATTTTTTCATATGTCACCAATAAATTGTAGAACATCCAACATGTTTAACAGTGTGTGATATTTCTATTCCCACTTCCCAATCACCCATAACACCTCCCTATTGTGATCTTATCATCCATTCATGTCATATACATCACCATAAAATCCAAACCCTAAATTTATCCATTCCACACCCCATAAACCTAGTCAAAATTACCTCTTTTAGGCATGATAAAGACACATGGTATAGATTTATAAATGGGTCTCAATCAAGATTCAATGAAGGTTATAATAACATTAGTACATATAGAATAGATAACATGATCCTAGTATCACATATTAATAGAATTGGCGTTGACTGAAAATCATGAAAATGTTTGCATCCTACATCTCTCCCATATCCAATAGATTAAGATACGAAAAGTCATTAAAAAATTTCTAATGGTGAAAAATAGTATTTTTGTGCCTTGGGAAAGTTTCATGATGAAAACCTATTCCTTGAGTCATGGTAAAATAGTTTATGATCTACACTATACTTCAAAACTTGGGGGCAAATCCATTTTATCCACATAATATCCCTTGTTAATTCCATCCATATCCTCCTTGTATATATTATACCTTTGTCAATTATACTTACCCATCATCTACCATCATATATTGTATCCTATTATGACCTTCATAAAGGAGTGGAAGATGTTTTGGGAAATGCTTCCAAAACATCTTGGCATATCCTTCAATGGATACTCAGGAAACTATATATTTGATTCCTTCATGATGTGGTCATTGGTGATCCCTACTTTATTCTTCCTTTCTTCACATCCCATTTTCAACATCTCCCTCATCCTTTTTTCATCCCATCCATTATTTCATTAATACTCATCTTGGTTTATAGGCTTGGTATTCCCTTTTCTAGTAGACCCAGTTGTACAGTGTACATACATATTCTCAAAATCCCTAAAATTTAAAATAATTCCAAAACCATTAAAAATTATAAAATCCATAAAATCCCAAAACATCTCAATTGTCTCATCTTATGTCATAAATATCCCAGTCATTCTATCATCTTTTCATCTTTCCTTATGTCTTAATGATCTTATCATCTTTCTTTCTCTCAACATCCTAGTCATCTTTTCTATGCATCATTATCTTAATTGTATTCCCTAGTATACTCCAATTCCATACCATGTCCAAGTTGTTATCCTTAATCCTAATTCACATCATGATCATCATGACCAACTTAGTCAAAATCATCACCCAATCACATATCCCATCTAGTCTCATCAGGACAATAAACAAGACACTAATCACAACACATATCTATGTAGATACGTGTGTATATTCTTATATGCTCTCTATTTTTTTACTTATTTACATGTCTTTTATCATGTATATATCTACATATGTTTGTTTTATTTTTTATGTTTACCTTATTTTATTATTCTTTTTATTATTCATACATCATGTCTCTTTCATCAAAGGTGTAATGAATGAGGATGCTATGATGGAGGAAAACAAAGCTATAATAATGTTTTTAGGTACCCTATGTAAAGTTCATCATTTTCCCCTTTTATAACATGCACTTTGGAAAAATTTCATCTTGGTCATTCTTATATCATGTGGCATAGTTCCTAGTGTTATATTTAAATTAAATTTATTAGAATATGATGAGACCTGGTATAACAATGATGGCTTGACAATAGAATACACTTGTTATTTCTCCTCTTTTTTGTCACCTGCTTAGTCATCAAATTTTCTAACTATCTCATCATCAAGCCTCTATCTACCAATCAATCATCAATTAACCCATATAACCTAATCACATGTCATAACATCTAACATCTCATATCTAACCAATTTCCTAGTATTTTATCTTCATCTCTAACATCTTAGTCACAACCTCTATCTAGGAACTAATAGGTCTAATAATCATTATCCTCCTCCTCATATATTTTATCTTGTCAGATATCATCTCATATGAACTACATTGTCTTGAGTCTTTTTCAAACTATGTAGGTAGTGATCAATCACATGGTTTGTCTGAGGCTAGCTTGGCTACTCTCTCTTCTTTCCTTAATTTGTCATTATATCTATCTTGTTCTTCATCATATTCACATCTTGAATCATTCAAATATTTGATATATAATATTAATCATTAATTATATGGTCTATTGATCAATCATCTTCCCCATAATCATATCCTTGATATTTTCTTCAATCACCTACACCTATCAATCAGGCCTGGCAAATCACAACATCCATCTTTTCTTCCATCAGTCATCCATTATGATTGATTGGTTAATTCATCATTAAAATTTTATGATTTCTTCATTCAATTAGGGTATGACCAAGACCATAACTTTATTATCATATAATACTCCCTTTACATGTGTCCTTGGTAGGGGCATTATCATTATTAATCATATTATAGATCACTGATTTGATGCAATGCATTATAAATCTTCCCCTTCATCTTTTGTTTAATAGATCATATAATTTATTCTCTCTCATCCCCTTTATCATATCTCTCAAATTTATCCTTGAGATATAATCATCATTAATGTTTGGCCTGATGGTCTGTTATGCATGTGTCCTTACTTGGGATTTGTCAAAATCTCATGGCCTTTTTTATCAATCATCTTGGTTTTAAACTCTCCTTGGCATGTGTCCTTACTTGGTATATGTAAAAATCTTGTGGCCTTTTTTCTTATCATCATCATTTTATGGTTGATTCCCCTGTAGGATGTGTCGATAATAGTGACATTGTCAATTTTTTCAATATGCATAGGTCTTTACTAGGGGCATAATCCATTTATATCTCACTGCTCATGTTGAATTCTTTTTCTTCATCATCAATCATAAATGTAGCATCACAACCCATTATATATTCATGCATCCCACCCCTCATTTCTTCTTTCAAGTGGCCATTCACCTCCTTCATCTTTGTGTGTCCCCTCAAGGGGGAATCATATCCACTAACATCATTTATTAATATATCCATGAGGGTATTTCTTCTTTGAAATACCATTACTCCTTCCACTTCATGTAGTTGAATATGATTCCTCAAAGGGGAATCATATCCATGAGGGTCTTTATTATTTTAAAGAGTAGAAAATGTATGCATCATAATTTACTTGCCTATTCTAGATTCATAATTATGATGTTAATTTCACATAAAGATTTGCTAATTAATCCCTTTCATCATTATTTTATCTTAGATTGCATATTCCTCCCTAGTCAATAATCTAGTCCCCTTTATATACATTTATTATCCCCATCCAATATCAAGTCCCTTGTTATTTATTATTAGAATCCCATTTATCACCTAAATCCTTCTTATTTCCACTATTTAATATTAAATTCATAAAATCACACCTATCCCTTAGTCTCTCCTACATGCCTAGTTCCTAGTCTCTACCTAATTCTCCTATAAACCTAGATAAACCCCCACTAAAGCCCATTAGGCTCTTCTAAAGGGGTATAAAAAGCTAAAATCCTCATTCAACTCTCTAGATATTTATCTCTCTAGATAATTCCATGGAATTTTAAATTCCATAAAATATCCCTCCCTTCTTTCTATTTAAATGCATCATCTCCTTCTATTTGGAATAAGGAGTTGAATATGAAAGAAATCCATGCTACACCAGCCCAATAATCCTTTCATAAAGATATAAATTATTCCATGAATCCATTTTATCCAAGTCTTTTTATCAAGCTAATATCATGCTAAAATTCTAAGTTTATTTGCAATCAATCCAACATTATAATCTTTAGTCTTTTTGTTTAAATATTAATTGGGAACTATTATCATCTCAAACTTGTACCCTTGTGAAGTTTTTTCAAGCCTTCATAGTTTGTAGTAACATGAAGAAAATCTTAGGCAATGGGTGTCCTAATAGGTGGATTTAATCTCTAGATTATATGGCTAGCTCCCCTTGATGTATCAGTTAGACTCTATACACTATAGTACTAGATTGCAAGGGAAAAGAGAGGTTCATAAAATGACATAAAATCTACCTAAAGAGGTGATACACCAAAATATCTCCTTCACCTATCTAATATGCACTAAGAATTATAATTATGACATGAAATTGAATGCACTACTCAAATAAAGGGATTTCCAAACATAAATGTTTAACATATAGGATCTCAACTTGATACATGATCTAAGGTAGCTAATCAATAGGTCTATCAAGGACATTAATGAAGGATTATATTTTCCATACATATAAGGCTATTTAAGCACACTATGTAACCTATAATGATGATTAAACACCTAAAAAATAGGTATATAAGAGAGGAAAAATTTAAGGAAGCATTCACTATCATTGAAATTCATATACAAACCATAAAGCATACACTAGTAACAAGAATTACGGAGGATAAAATTCAATCTTACTCAATTAAAAGAGCCAAGTACACATGTTTTTTTTATAAAGTCTTTTCCATAACTTAGGTTAAGGATCCATACAAATGCCAAAATTAGGCATACTTAGAGAGAGAGAGAGAGAGAGAGAGAGAGAGAGAGAGAGAGAGAGAGAGAGAGAGAGAGAGAGAGAGAGAGAGAGAGAGAGAGAGAGAGAGAGAGAGAGAGAGAGAGAGAGAGAGAGAGAGAGAGAGAGAGAGAGAGAGACCAAAAGCCCAAAACTATGGAGGAATCATCCACCTAGTCCTTCTTCAACTTCTTATATTTTCTCTTTTTACTCTTTAAAAAATAGTGTAGAGGTATAGATAATATTTTTTTAAATGCTTGAAGAAGTCTTTGGATTGTTTTTTGGATGTTCACCCATTCATGTGCCTATATCATTACTTGTATGTACCTATATCCTTGATGAAGAAGTCACCTCATTGAAAATAGGCTTTCAATAATTGATCAAGTCTTCAAACATATCCTATATTATTTCATGTTGTTGTTCCACCTTGATAGGGATTGTTTGAAGTTTATGGATGGTCTTTTGACCCTTTCAATTTGACTTGGCATTAGAGAAGGAGAAGGTATTCCTAAGGTCATTGAAGATTTTTTCCTCTTGAACTCCTCCCTTTACAATATGGCATAGAAAGGTGAGAAACTTGGTTTTGCCTCAAATAAAGAAACTTATCTACATGGATGGAATATATAAATCATATTAGACCTAAAAAAAAGTAACTTTAATCAATAAAAAACTCCAAAAAAATCTGATTTTGCACTTATACTTTGAATTTTTCCCAATTCCTTATACCCTTCAAAATAGGTAAACCTCCATGTGTATAATAATTTATAGATGATATTAGGAAAAATAAATACATTTTTTATGACCCATTTTCCTCTTATAGATACATTCTAAGTTTTAGGACATGAATCCAAGTGGAAGTACACCTTTTGTTCTATTTTCTCTCTCTCTCTAATCAGTCCTCAATTAGGCCTCTAGGCCTAAAAAATTGAGTTTTTACTCAAATGGAATCCCACACATGTACAATATTTATTAAGTGTGTTATTAACTTTTAGGACCATGTGAACATTCTTCATACCAAATTTGGGCTTCTGTAACCTTGTGTAGGTAGGCAAACCAAGAAATGGCCAAGAAACTAAACCTTTCTTAAGCCTATTTCAAACTGCCTCAAAAAACCAGACTAGTACATGTCCCTTCAAGGTGTATTTTATGTATTTAAAGTATAATAAATCTCAAATAATCCTCCCTAATAGTTTTCATCTATCCATGATCTTTTATATGTTATTTTTAGCTCAAAACTTCACAAAAGTACATCATTTATTGAATCCATACTTGTGTAGGTACAATAAAATGTCATGATAGGGACCTAATTGGACATAAACATTATTTTCATATTATTTAAAGATGATTTAAACTTATTTTATGTGTTTAAGAGATAAATATCTCTCAATTAGTCAAAATTAGTCTTCTAAGTAACCTGTGAGTGCCTTACACTCTTATCAATGACTCATAAATGATAGGCCACTAACTTGAGAAATAATGCATGAAATATTTCATAAATATACCTTTATAATAAACCATAATATATTTTACACCATGTATATTCAAATGAGATATGTTAAAAGTTTGAGCTTCTCAGGTGGTTAAATATGTATTGTGTGAGGTATAGAAGAATTTAGGCCTAAAAGTGTTATTTTGGTCTTTAAAATAAGTTTTAAATGACCTATTTGTGTCTATAACATAAAAAATTTATCTATTTAAATATTAACCTCAAAATTATTCTTCCAAAACCTATCATACCCATCACGAACTTCAAGCTAGGGTTTATAAGCATTCTAGTGCAAATGACCCTAGTAACTATGTTAGCTTCATTTTTCCTTATTCAAAGGATTAAAAAATTAATAAATTGATTAATTAAATTATTAATAACATTATTCATAATCATTTATATATCCTTATTTCCCTTAAAACCATATTTCATCATAAAATCACATACATAGGCTTTAAAACACTTAAGCTTGACAATTCTACCTATAGGTCATCATTTGGTATGGTTTTTGGTTAAGCCTGGAGAATGGATTTGAATAATGAATTTATATCCTTACATTTTTTCCAGTTTATAATGGGTTATTATTAATCATTATATACATCATTCTTCTCTTTTTAGACTTTGACTATAATATACCATTACATCTTTATATTCACGTAGTTACATAATCATGTAATTTATCATTGGCTGTAGGCATCAAAATTGTTTTGTGGAATCCAAGAAATTAGTCTCAAAATCATAAATTTAATTTTATTCACTTAATTATATCCCACATTATATGCCTATGGATTAATTTATTTTTCTACCCATCATTAATAGCTTTCATCTCCAATTACCTAGAAATAGGCATGACTGTAGGTTATGGCTGAGGGACTACAAGTATGATAGGTTTGATTTTATTAGATTTTATATTATTGTTTTAGGTCCCTATTTATATATTTTATTTACATATATCATATTTTTTCACCACAAATCTAATTTTGGTGCACACATTGTACTCAATTCTCTCTCATGTTCCCACATAAATGTGTAGGTGATGGGATGAATGTCCCTTGAGTGATAAGCTATGAGATTTAGTATTATTACATTAAAATATTGACCTATTTATGGTATTTTAAACTCATTTAAGGTTCATTAATATTCATACTTAACCTTACGTACACTTACCAACACTTTGATGTATTTGTCAATACATGTATGTTTCCCCCTTTACCTTAACTGTAATAGGCTTGTTTGGGCTCTATTAACTAATAATGAAAGGAAAAGGAGAGATGGAATATTTATTAAAAAATTACCCTATAATTTTCCTAGATATAGGTTGAATCAAATATCTTTGATCTTTAACTATCATTAACCCACAAGCCTTCTTTATGTGTAGGTTTGTAGGTGTCATCTTCGAATTTTATAGGGTCTTAACTATGTATTGAAAATTTTCAAAGGTTTATAGGGGCATAAAAATTGGTTTTATATAACCATAAATTATTAATACCTTTTATCATTTTAAACCATCATTCACATGGATGTTTTATCTCCAATTTACCTTGATAGACCATTTTACCTTGATAGACCATTTTACCTTGACAAACATGTAAGAAATTATCAAGCTTACATGGCTTCAAGACTCATTAGGTTGAATTTTCTCATATTATTTTAAGCCTTGATGATGCTAGTGAAGTATTCCACCTTTAACAAAAACTCTCTTTGACCTTTATTATCTTCTAAGTCCTCCTTTTAGCACCCAAAACTAATCTCTTTTCCTATCACATCCATGATTATGTGCATCTTACTAGGTGTAGACCTTCCTTCAATGTAATTTACCTTTGTTTAATTCATTTTTCCTTCTTGGTGAGTATGTTTAGTGCATATAACTCATTCTCATTCTTTAATGAGGTAAATATTGATTTAAAAGACTGCAAAAACCACTTAATGATCACCATTATGTATCTCACATAAAATAAGGTCTACATTTTACTATATGAAAGACTCCATGAGGTTTGTCTTGACCTTTTAAAACTTTGAGATAACCCTCATTTTATTAATTAAATTTATTTATATGTTCAATACTCACCTATAGCAATGAAATACAAACATTTTAAAACCACCTTTATGTTGGCAAACCCATAGGTATAGCCTCGGTAGCCAACTTGGAAGCTACTTGGAGATGATAGTATAGGATAAATATATATGTTGGAGAGCCTTTGATGGATTTAGAGGATGGTGGAGTACATTGGATAATATTTTTATGCATTGGAATATGCATAAAACTTTCAACCTTAAGTGCAAAACCTACAAATTATGCCAAAATGTATATTTCTTGTTTTTTTGGGGCCCCATGTGCTAAGTAAGGCTTGAATAACCATGAATTAACTTTTTAATATCTTATTTCATCCTATAATATTTATCACATGATTGAAACATATTTCAAACTACCATTTTGAGGAGAAATAATGAACCTATCATGTTTGTAGTTAGTTTTGGAGTACCCTAGAGTCTTAACGGTTGTTCATAAAGGAGGGGTGATGGATATAATGACCAATGCCACAAATTTGAAATTAATTAGTGTCCCATCCTCTATAAAAAATATTAGACCCTGACTCTCTCTCTTAACTATACCATTCACATGAAAATTTCCTTTTAAAATTTACAAATGGAATGATGGATATAAGGATGCATTTTTTGCACTTTTAGGACCTTTAACTAAAATCTAAACATGATTTTGATCTATATAATCCTAAAAAACACCTTTTAAACATTTTTAATATCTTATTTCATCCTATCATATTTATCACATGATGCAAACCTATTTCAAACTACCATTTTGAGGAGAAACAATGAGCCTATCATGTTTGTAGTTAGTTTTGGAGTACCCTAGAGTATTAACGGTTGTTCATAAAGGAGGGGTGATGTATATAATGACCAATGCCACAAATTTGAAATTAATTAGTGTCCCATTCTCTATAAAAAATATTAGACCCTGACTCTCTCTCCTAACTATACCATTCACATGAAAATTTCCTTTTAAAATTTACAAATGGAATGATGGATATAAGGATGCATTTTTTGCACTTTTAGGACCTTTAACTAAAATCTAAACATGATTTTGATCTATATAATCCTAATAAACACCTTTTAAACATGTTTAATATCTTATTTCATCCTATCATATTTATCTCATGATTCAAACATATTTCAAACTACCATTTTGAGGAGAAACAATGAACCTATTATGTTTGTAGTTAGTTTTGGAGTACCCTAGAGTCTTAACAGTTGTTCATAAAGGAGAGGTGATGGATCTAATGACCAATGCCACAAATTTGAAATTAATTAGTGTCCCATCCTCTATAAAAATATTAGACCCTGACTCTCTCTCCAAACTATACCATTCACATGAAAATTTCCTTTTAAAATTTACAAATGGAATGATGGATATAAGGATGCATTTTTTGCACTTTTAGGACCTTTAACTAAAATCTAAACATGATTTTGATCTATATAATCCTAAGAAACACCTTTTAAACATTTTTAATATCTTATTTCATCCTATCATATTTATCACATGATTCAAACATATTTCAAACTACCATTTTGAGGAGAAACAATGAACCTATCATGTTTGTAGTTAGTTTTGGAGTACCCTAGAGTCTTAACAGTTGTTCATAAATGAGAGGTGATGGATCTAATGACCAATGCCACAAATTTGAAATTAATTATTGTCACATCCTCTATAAAAAATATTAGACCCTGACTCTCTCTCCTAGCTATACCATTCACATGAAAATTTCCTTTTAAAATTTACAAATGGAATGATGGATATAAGGATGCATTTTTTGCACTTTTACGACCTTTAACTAAAATCTAAACATGATTTTGATCTATATAATCCTAAGAAACACCTTTTAAACATTTTCACTTGGAAGTGGATATGCCAAGTCTATACAAACTCCTAAAAAAACCTTTTTGGAGTAAAAATTGAATTATTATGAATGTAAACCATTATTCTAACTTATTCTTAACATTAGTCCATTATAAATTCATTTCAAATATTTTACAAGTTAATGGTATGTGTATTCCATCTTGACCATATTTTGAAAATGGACTTAAATCCCTTAAAAACATTTCTGTGTACAAAAAAAAAATAGTGTATATTGGATGACCTCATGTATAGAAAATTTATCAATCCAAGACCTTCTAGGAGTTTTAATTACATACTTACCATATTATTTAATGATCATTGCAAGGATAGTTATCTAAGAAGGTTTTACTTGGACATAATGTAAACCCTCGTTTCTCCAAAAAACTTAAAACTTTACTAAATTACCTTAATTTCATTAGACAAGATTATCAATCTTTAAACCAAGTAAAAAAATGAAATGACTAAATTTGAAGGACCATATGCCATCTTGACACAGAATGGCATACCCCTAGACTCACTAGACTTACTTTGAGGGCATTGGAATGCTTTGTAAAGACACTAACTTAAAAAATGTTAATAAGACTTTTCAAAATACTTTTTGAAGACCACATAAGGCATGAAAAATATATGAAAAATATTGTAGAATCATGTCAAGAAATTTTAAAATTATAGGGGTGATAATTTGACCTAGGAGGTCAAACTTGTCAATATTTTTGTGACTCAGTTGGGAAGCGTTCATGCTATGATTATGAACTAGTAACTTTTTATGTCTTTTGGGATCATGGAGTATTTATCACACTCAAAATTAGACCTTATCATGCCTTGAACAAGATAAAAAAAAACTAATTTTACCTTTGAACACAAAAAAATAATTATAACACACACACAACAAAGAAATAAGACACACACATGTGCTAGCTAAGCACTTAGGGAACACAAAACACAATAAAGCATAAGTAAAATATTGCATACAAATAAAAATTAAGCATGTTCCTCCTAGATCAAATGGGAAATTTTTGAGATATTTTTCTCTATGAGGTGAAAAATGGCACAAGGAAAGCTACCTCTTTAACTTAGTGCTTGATAGGTCATAATTCTTGCTTTCCAACTCTCTTGGCATGTATTCAAGTGAATAAACAAAAAAAAACCTATAAATTATGAATACATATTCATATTTTACTTTTAGATACAAACACATTTAATAATACTCCATATAGGCATAGTCCTTTCATCTTCATGACATCTTGAATGACTTCATGTTTTCTTATCAACTAATACAAGTTTATCAAGATCTTTAAAGAGCTTTGCATATTCAATCAAAGATACATCATGATCTTAGATGGTTGTTTCTTGAACAACCTTCCCATGAACATGATCAATATAAAATTTATCTTTACAAAGGCCTTTAATATCTTTAATAAATTCAATTTATTTCTACCAATCATCTTTTAGCTCCTTACTTTGGTCAATTTGAATTAGACCAACTTCAATATCATCTTCATCTATCTTTTCAAAATATAAAGGGATGTCAAAAACCTAAAACCTCTCTATGAAATCATGATGTGATTGGGATTAAACCTCTTCAATATCATCTTCTTGTTCATTTGAAAACAATTCACATTCATTCAAGACCTTAGCTTGGTGGCTTTGAGAAACTTCCACATCAATACTAGTTATAGTGTCAATAAGAGTAGATGTGAGTGGATCAATTTTTTGGAGTATACTATCAAGACCATCTTCTATAAAATCATATTTAAAAATTGAATTTTTTTTCTTCCTCAAGTGGTGTACCAATGAATATCTCATCAT
>JARHVA010004794.1:0-40000 GCA_037957365.1 Torreya grandis
TGAGTGGGGCATCCAACAATACCTTAATCTTTTTTACTTAGTTTATGATTGTAGTGGATTTCATGGAGAATAATAAGATGGATTTAGCTCCTACCTTATTGGCTTTAGCCACATTTTTATTCATGATCTCATCAAATTTTACCAAGTGGACCCTAAATTCATCCTTCCCAAATAAGGTGTCATCAGGGTGGAAGATCAAGAAAATTCTAACATTAATGAAATAATAAAGGATTTAGTCCTTAATTTTCTCTAGTAGTTCTATGGTTACGTGGGTTGTGTTCAACCAATCCTTAATGGAAATTATCATAAATCATACAAAGGTCTAGTATTATTCAAGTTTATAAGGAACATCAACTTCAATTCTAGAAACATATCCTTATTGATGATATTAGCCAACTTATTTCATTTATTATCCACCTAGATAATACTCTATTTATAGGTTTGTGTCCTTTGGAGGAGATATTTCTTTGAGAGAGGGCTTTGGTCACTTCCTTGAGGATGATGAATTTTTAGGTGAGATTTTCCTCCAATTTTATAACTAACCAAGACTCCAAAGTTATCACTTACTCCCTAAGATCCTCCATCATTATCTAGTAGGTCATTCATGACCTAGAGCACTAAGACTAGGTCTTCTACCCACCTCTCTTCTCCATTTGTAGTTATTACTTTGGTAAGGGAGAAGAGATCTTGATTGGTCCTCCATACCACTAGGTCACCTAATTTAGTAAATTTATGCAAGAACCATATTCATGCTTCTAGTTTATATATTAAACTTCTATTATACCTATAGATCACCCTGATAAACCATTTATGTCTTTTGTACTTTAGTAGGTGCTAAGGTCTAGCCAAGCTTAGGACCATAATAACTCCCAAGGTGGTAGAATAGGATGAAGGTGGGGTGGTAAATGAAAAGGTATATGGAAGAGGTTTGGGAGGAGGTAGAATGAATAAATGGTAAGTAATGAAGGATGAGAGAAATGGAAGAGGAGGGACAAGGGATAAAAAATAGGAAGGATGAATGGGGTTCCCTAGAGGAATACATGGAAAATTCACTGGTCAAGGATAATGTTGACCTATGGGAAAATGGTTCCTAGTAAGGGAGTGTTTAATAATAATGAATACACTAGATACTTAAATATAAATCCTTGAACCCCCAAGATGATGGATAAACTAGACTATGGATCAAAGGGAGGAGAAATCTAAATATAGTGCTAAAGGGAAGATAGGTTTTATTTATTAGTAGGTTTCTTACCTTGGTTAGCTAGAGATGGGGCTTTGGTTGAATGGATTATGGTGGAAAATAAAAGATTAGGTGGGGTAATGCAAATGTCATTTTATTCCTTTTCAATGGATTCATGCTCAGATAATCCTACACCACAATAACAAAAGGATCTATAGTGTAAATTATTATTAGAGAAACCTAAACTACTAGATTAGTTGTAATTACTAAAGAGTTGGGGTCCACTAGAATTATGTACACTATAAGGGTAACTAATGGGTCCATTGATGTGACCACCATAGTGTACATTGGTTCCATAAATATAAAATCCACTAAAATTTGAAATCTTCCTAGAATTGCATAAGATGCCTAAATCAAACTTGACACTCCTAAAGATAAGGTCCATGTAATAGCAAATTTGAGATACCAAAGGTGGGCCATAAGGATTCATATTGGTAGAATAGGCTAAATGGAGGGTAATTGGGAATTGGTAATGTAGAACATGGATAGATCAAGGGGACCTAGGTGAATTATAGAGTCAGGTGATAAAAACTAGGGGATGCCTCATTAGGATAGGCTTGGTGGGAGCAAAGAATCTTAGAGGTGGTTCAATGGGTCATGGAGGGACAATGGCAATGTGGGAAGGAATATCTATGGATTCCACTTTTTAGTCTCACTCTGATCTCACCTTAGGGCTACTCTCAATGTCAAAGTATAATACCTTTGTTATTGACAATGGATTGAATTATGGAATAAGTATTGGTAGTGAAACTTGAGCCATGACCCAACAAGGTGAAGCTCATGGAAGTGAAGTTATGAAGACCCCTTATAAAATCTTCCTATAAATATGTAGTGAAATTTCCTAAATATTCTCCTTGAGATAAGTTATTGGAGCCTATGTAGGTGGCACTAGCATTTCCTTAGTGACTAATGTAGATTGGTCATTATTCCCTTTTGTCTTTATCACATCCATGATTACAATAACTTTAACATTATTATTAATATTAAGATGAATACCATCATATTCATAGGCCTCTTTATAATATGTGATGTTAAGCATGGTTTCGTAAATTTCCACAAGGGCACTGATGACCCCTTTAGTATTCCACTCTCTATGTCCATCCCTCCCCAAAGCATATGATTTCCTATTCAGTGCTACCTTCTATAGGATGGGTAGGTTTTTAACTCATGGTCAGATGAATATTGAAAAATATAGGCATGCCTTATGTTGATGATTTAATGAGTAACCAAAAACACTGTCAAGTAATCAATAATCAATTTATTACTCAACTATATGGTCCAATATCTAATAAGGTAGTAAGAGAGGGTTTGTCAGATTCCTTCCACTTCAATTATGGTGTGGTGTTAGTAGTACTAATAAGTTCCTATGGGTATGGAAATCCTCCTAATTTCCTTTGATATTTATGTCATGGGACTCTCATTCATATTCATGTAGATCACTAGGTAGAAGGACTCATATATGTCCTAGATGTGATTTCTATAATTTTGCACATACTATTTATAGAAGACCACATGAACAATAAAGCTAATAAGGGTCCATAATGGGAACACATAAGGTTTAAATATGAGGGTGTTTCATATTATGTCCATAAGATATATATGCATGTATAAATTTCCACCCACTCAAGCCTTATTGATGCTCTTGACTAGATTTAATTTGATGAGGATCTTAAGGATTGAGACCACCTTTACATTAAGGATGATGATCAACATAGGTAATCAGAGCATGTTCACATGAATGTCATACTTAATTTTGAATAAATGGTTCAACATGATCATCCTTACATGAACTCCCTCTTGAAAGAGATGAACAAGGTATGCATTGATATCCTCTTTTCTATTATATTAGTTAAGATTGATGTCTAAATCCTAGAGGACCCCATATATCACATGTGTCTTAGTCCATGTGTATTTAGTGCTCTAGTCATAAACTAGGTTGTACTTTGGTAGGTTATACTATTACTTAAAATTATCTCTAGAGATTTTTTTATTTTTTTATGAGACCCAATAGAGTACACCAAGTCCTAGGTAGCATCATGTGCATGAAATAAGTTCCATATCATGTTGCCAAATAGGTTAGCACATGGGAACACCTATGGTTTAGTAAAAAACTTATGCAACCTTAAATTTATGAGGGAATTAAGTTCATTAAGGAGCTAGGTTTTATATTCGTGATCATCTAAGGTGATAATTTTCACATCCTCAATTACTCAAAACACTTTGTTGTGGTGCTCAAAGTGGATCAGGTCTGATGAAAATATGGTGTCTCTATATGTGGGCTCAAGCCTAGGATTTAAAGATGACATAGCCATGGTTAAGGGTTAGGGGAGTTACTTATTACATAATTTTGAATATGAGGGAACTACTAAAAACTTGATAAGGATCTAAAAGTAAGGATACTTAGAATTTGGGGATGGTAACATTAAAATTCATTATTTTGATTAATTAGAGGGATTCATGAAGATATGTTATATTACTAAAATTTAGGGAATCACCTTTCATGATTTAAATTCTATGTTGATGTCATAATCCACTTGATTATTTCCTAATTTGGAATTTACTTATAAATTTTAAAACATGCACTTGGTTTGGATTTGGTGATAATGAAGGGATATCTATGATTTGTCAAATTCTCCCAGTTACCTAATTTGATTTATGTGAGGGCATGGTAAACACAATTTTATCATATTACATATGGTTCTTCTAGAATCCTTTAGTTAGGCCATATGGTCTTCATTGGTTAGACATTTATTTGTAGGTTATTCCAACTAGTTGTGGCTTGAGTATCACTATTTTATATCCTCATATATAGAAGTTGGCCATCTAGATATCCTAGGTACATGTGGCATCTCATTATTGGATTATGGTGAAACATGTATATTTATTTTCAAAACATGGGATGTTTTAATTGATTATTCCCTTTCGTGTATGGGGAGTGATGTGTGGGACTTTGTGATTGGGCTTGGGTTTTGACTATACCCCCTTCTTAACTCAATTAGTCTTGAGCCTTTCTCATCACTTTATAGGGAAGTATCATATGGTAGTCTATGGTTATTTGGGATCTCCTTAAGGTTATAACATCTTTGACACCCCTAAGATGCTGATAATTATGATGGGTTCCACATGACATCTCCTTACTTGTCAAGATCTCTCAAGTATTTGACATCTTTGACACCCCTGAGAGACTAAAAACTTTGATAGGCTCCATGTGACATATTCTCACTTGGTTAGGATATCTTGAGGCTCTAACATTTATGACACCCATAATATATTGATAAATTTTATAGGTTTCACATGACATATCCTCACTCTTTGAGATATCTTGAGGTTCTAACATTTTTGACACCCCTAAGAGACTAACAACTCTGATAGGTTCCATGTGGTATATCTTCATTCTTCAAGCTCTCCTAGGGTTATAACATCTCTATCACCCTAGGGAGATTTAAAATTTTGAAAAGTTCAATTCCAATGAGATGCTACCATGTGGATGGTCCATGTTGCTTCATATGGTATTTAATGTCTAGCTATGTATGCTTACTTGACAAGCCATGAATGATTGAGATCAAGTCATGTGGATCGACCCATGATCTTGTTGATCTAACTATTTAGGGAGTCTTTAAATTATGTATTTTAATTGATATAATAAATTAAACTAGATAAATTAGTGTGGCCACATCTTAGATCTTAGGGATTAGCCATGGGAATTGAAACTACATTGTTACATTTAAATTTGATGACTACTCTTAGTGAAAAAGAGATGTGCAACAATGTCCTAGCTAGGAAATTCCTATGAAATGATAGTATAAAAAGGGTCATTCATAATACAAAAAATATATAAGATAGATCAAATAGGAATTTTGAAAGGTGTCCCCATATAGTCTAAATAATCTTAAAACTATCACATAATTGGAAAACTCCATTTAGACAAGTTAGTCTATAAATCAAATGAAAACCTGAATTCGATGAAAGTCACATAACTAAAAGTTTAATAGACACATTAAATTAATCCATTTAGAATTTTATATTTAGATATCAATCGTATTGGTAGAGTGTCTTAGGAAACACTTAACCAACATGGTTATTTTAGAATCAGATTAAGACCTCATTCTACTAAATCGTAGATTTATAAATGGAGGGCCTATGATAATAATTATTTGATAATTATGTAATAACCTAGAATAATTCATTTAAAACTAAGTTATAAACATATAATTTTTAACCTAAAATATGGTCCTCATTTGAGACTTTGAAAAAGGGGTGTGTTGGGTCATAATAAATGGCAACTTCTATGGGGAAAATGATGCCTCAATGTTTAGAATCCAGATTGTGGGCCTCCATTATTTCATTATGAGATAAGCAACTAAAAATCAACAAAATACACCTATAAAAAAAGATTGTGCTCAATTCTACTTTAAAAAACAACATTCTAGGACTTGACTTTTTCAAAGGATCATCTTGTGTAAAGAGTGATTTTGTTGTTATTTTTGAATCAAGTGGGAAAGTATAGGCAAATATTAGGCACTTATATATTTTTGAAAAGTTAATTTATTTACATAATTAGTTAATGAAAAGAGGGATCATGCATTTCCATATTTCCATCTAGGCATCTATATCCCCAATAGAGATACCTTTGGTCTTACTCCAGGCCTTGTTCTATTTCTAGTTAGGCTATAAAGCCTATGGTGGAGGTTACCCAAATCACCCTATATGGGGAAAAAAAATTGAATTTTCATGAGATTTAAACTTCCTTTCATCTTGATGTTTATTTTTTCATAAATTAAGGTTGGTTGGGGACCAATGAAACCAAGGTTAAGGAATAGATTAATGGGCCCCTTTGCACCGAGAAGGTCTTTTACTTAGTGAATATGTTAAGATTGATATGTTTCTTTTAAATGATGTGATGAACTTTGTTGAAATAGTATTTTATAAATTCACTTTAGTTTTGAATCAATGAATCTTAATCCTTTTGGCATATCAAGAGAGGTTGCTTTACTTATTACATTATTCAATAATATGAGCTCATCTTCTAATTTCCACTATCAGGACCATGTTTTTAGTGCCTTATTAAGCTTGAGGTGATCAAGCATGGGGATTAGTGCTTGTATAATATTTTTCCTTAAAAACTAGATTGGTTATTTATCCATATGAATCAAAGGAATGAGGATAAATTTATATGAGGTTATCAAGGGTGAATAAGGGTAAACCAAGAGAATACCCAAGTTAAACAAATGCATGAAAAATAATATAAAGTAGGAAAAATAAACAAACTCATGATATAATAGAAGTAAACATAGATAAAGTAAACTACCTAACTCTAATATAATATATACATCACCATCCCATTTCATATAATATATTATTAAATTACATTGAAGGGGATAACTAAGAAGTAGTGTTGGAATAATTTTTCATTCCTAGGAATTAAAAGATCCTTTACATAAAGGTTCCTTAATCTAAGTGCATTTTGTCCTAGTAATTCAGATATCTAGTTGGGCTAATTTAGAATGTGTTTGGAATGCTACCCTTTATTGTTATGTGCTTTATACCAAAATAAGACTAGGTTTAATATTTTAAATGATTCTATGCTTTACCTCTTATTGAACCATCTCTTGATAGTTGTTTGATGTCTACTAAAGTTTTTAAGGCCTCTTTTTGAGCATCTTCCAATTGGACAATGCCCAATAGTTTTGATCTTATTTTCCTAGTATCCTCCATGTAAAACTAAGGGTCATTTAGAAGACATGATCCAATCCATAGACTAGAATAAAAGAGGAAATTATGTGAACTTGCCTATATCTTGTATAGTCAACCCAAAAATCATATTTCAATAGTGAATGCCAGTCCCTAGGATTATTTTTATGGACTTATTAATTACATCAATTAGGTTTTTGTTGGTTAACTCAACCAATCCATTTCTTTATGGGTAGTGGTTGGATGATAACCTCAAGTTGATATTATTATTTGAGGCCCACTCAATAAGCTCTGATGATTGGAATGTAGGACCATTGTCATAGAATATTGAGGCTAAGGTGTTAAACTATGTGGTTATGTTTTCCTTAAAGAACTTGATGACTTTATTGATTGTAATATTCTTGGTCACCAATACCTATATCTATCTTGTATAGAAATAAATGACAATAAGTATGAATCAATTGCTAGCTAATGAGTTTGGGTTGATGACTTTGATGAAGTCAAATCCCATTTGAGTAAAAGGACACTCTTATATTATAGGTTTAAGGGGAATTGATACATGAAACTTTTGTTTAGTGAAGTTATAGCATTAGTGACATGAATGAACATACGTATTGCATCCTTGAATATGGTGGGCCAATAATATATCTCATAGGATTTTGTGAGAAATTTTAGTCCCTAAAGGATGACCAATACCCAATTTTTCATGGAAGTTGGTCATGATTCCTTAGCTTATTATTTGAATAAAAATATAAGATATATGCATTTATTATTATTACTATAGATTACTCCCTTGAAAATCATGTAGTGGATTTATTTTAGTCCAAGAGATATTTTTTATATTTGATTGAGTCCTAGAGCCATATTCTCATAAAGGAGTTAGTGGATAATTGGATCATATTAGTCTTGATAGGTTATCTCTGATTGGTCCACTTACACCACTATGATTCTTGGGTCAATTTCAAAAATAAATTGATTAAGACCCTAGTATCAATCTAAATTATTAGGTTTTATCTATAGATCATACTCTTTTAACTTTTACATTCATTAACCTTTGTGTTCCTCTAACTCATTCTAACCCATCATGAGATTTACATTTGGGTCAAGGACAATAACATGTATTTTATTCTTGAAAATGTAGTGCCCAAACTTGTTCACATCCTTTAATAGGGTGTAATAATTATTTTCAAAGGTGTAATACTTTATCTCTATATATTTAAAGTTCTTACTCATGTAAATTATTAGGTATTCTTCTCCATCCAACTTTTGTATTAGTACCACAACTATTGTATGCTCAAAAGGAAAAGAGTAGAGGTATAAATCTTTGGTGTAGTCTAGGCTTATTAGAATGTGTTTACATGATTTTATCTTTGATATCCTATAAATATTTAATCATTTTGGGATCCCACTTCACCTTTACCTCCTAATTTTACATTATATTTAGAGGTTTAACAATCTCAAAAAAAATTGAGATGAACTTACATACAAAGTTAATCTTACTAAAGAAATATTTTCATTCATATTTACTATTAGGTAGAGGTATTATATAAATAACATTAGTGAATTTAGGGTCTATAAAAATACCTTCATTTATGATGATTTGACTAAGGATATTACCTTTGATAACACTGAACACACTCTTATTTGGGTTGAGGGAGATGCCATACCTTCTACATATTTAAAATATCCTTTGAAGTTGGTGAGTGTGATCAAGTGTGAAATTTTATAAAATAATTAGGATGTCCATTAAATAAAAATACACTTACTTGTTATACAATTTAAATCAAAGTCCATAGATCTATAAAAATTTATGCATGTAATAATTAAGAAGAATGACATTTGTTTGTAGGCAAAGGTGCCCCACTTGGTTGTGAATGCAATTTTAAATTGATCCTATGGGTTGAACAAGACTTGATTATATTATAAGAATCCATATAATAAGGACATCATATGGTATCCACTTACTATTTAGATCACTTCATTAATAGAGGGAAAATGGTAGTTATCTTTATCATAATCTTGATTTAGATTTCTAAAATCTACACAGTTAAATTTATATATTCTTCTTATAAATAGGTACCAATTTGGCTACCCAAATTGAGTGATTATTTGGGAAGATAATCTTATCTAAGAGGAGATTATGAACTTCCTTCTGAATAAGGGTTTCTATAATCAAGTCCACTAGTCACTACCTGTAAATGAAATTCTTTTGGTTCTACTTGAGTGGGATAGTGTGAGTAATTAAACTTGGGTCAAATATCTTAAGGTCTATATAGGTTTAGGTGATAACATATAAATACTATAATATCAACCTCATAATTTATTTTCCAATATGGACATCTTAGATCTAGTCTAATGATTCTATATTAATAGTTTTGAACTTATGATTTATGTATAATTGCTTCTCAAGTTGGTGCATAGACTTGTCAAGGTTGAATAAACATTAAATGGAGATAATTCCATTTGCAACTTGATTTTATTTCAATTTCATGATTTCATATTAATCACAATATTCATTTCTAAAGTCATCTTTTCTTTCCTAACATATAACTTGGGTTTCAAATAGACCTAACCTTAAAAAAAATTCTAAAATTTAGAGATAATCTTCAAAGACAGAATTTATTCACATTGTCTAGTATGAAAGGACACGGTACAAGCTCTACTAAAAAATGTATAGCTCTAAGTCATATAAGTGTGTTATGTTTAAATCAATAGTTACTAATGAATCAAACACCCAATTTTCTTCCCTCAGAATGGTGATTTTTTTAAAAATAATTAAAAGTTTCTATTAAATCCCATGCCCTATGTTTATACTTCATTAAATAGAATAAATTATATTGGAATTTTTTCCTAACCTAATTCACTACAATCTCAGAATCCCTAAATAATCTATTTATTTTTCCCTATGTTTCAATCCAAAATTTAGTCCAAAGATCAAAGCTTCATACTTTACTAGGTTTTTATAAGTAGCCAAATGTTGTTTTCATAATGGGTTAATCAAAATAATTCCTACTCTATAACCTTGATTATAATGGGAACCATAAAAGTACAAGGATTAGATAATTATTAGTTCAAGGTCTTTTTTAGTTTGGTTCTTAATGTCTTTCATGGACAAGGTGTAGATGACTATGTCAGAGACTAGTAGGTTTACCCTTTCATTGACTACATTATATTATGTGATCATTTGTTTCGTCATAGGTACTTTATCAACACATATCTAATTGGATAACCCTCTCTATGTAAACCACATATGTTATAAGTTAGTGGCCATGTATCCATTCAAGGTCTTAAACCAATCTCCACTTAGTAACATCTTGTTAGATTTTGGCATATCTACTACTTGAATGTCTATGAATTATTAGATCCTAGGTTTAGATTCTAGTTGCATATGAACATCTAAGATCTTTCCTACGAACTTAACCTCAAACTTATCCAATTTAACCTTTATATTATCTTATTTAATCAGTGTCAGCCTTAGTGTTTTGAAAATCCACGTAGGCATGACATTTTCAAAGGCTCTCAAGGCAACTAGACAATTATGAAGGTTCTTTCCAAATAGCCTAATAGTAAGGAGGAAAAGTGGAACCTTAACCATTTTATTATGTATTATCACATTTGTATGCATTATATTAGACTTGGGTTGTATTTATTTATCTATGATGGATTTTAGGAGGATATCCCTTTGCTCAGTGATCTAAGAAAATTCATGTAGAGTGATGTTTGCCTTGATCTTCTTCATGTCTTCCACTATGTTATACATTATATTTCTAGTGGTAAGCTAGATGTCTTTAGGTATTTTGGGATTGTTAGCCTTTATAGGTTGGGGATCATTTTAAGCTCTTGGGTTTGGATTTGTTATGCCATTTTTAAGAGGAATGGATGTCGTAAGAGGTTGTTATGGTATCTTATTCTTAAAAGTGTAGTTTCTCTATTAGAACTATTAGAAGTACTACACCTCATTAATGGTCTCTTCTAGTTCATTATCCTCAAGGCTATGGAATTCCAATGTTTTTGACACCATGGCTATGATAAGTGGTCTTGAAGAAATAATATTATTAGTTTGACTATTAGTATTGAGGTGGTTCATGACTATCTCATACTCCTCAATTTCCCTCTATTTTATATTGAAGGCACTACATAATTTGATGCAATATAACTCCCCATGTTGGTATATGTTATGTACATGACACCAATTTGGAAAGGCCAACTTGTAAATTTTAATATCAAGGAGATTATTATGTGAGGGTTCTATATGGTTATTAGAGCTGTTATGAGGATGATTTTATCTCTAGTAGGTGAAGTTCTTAGATGAACTCTCACCACCATTATTCCCAACTTATCTGTGGAGGTTTAGGAAGTCACTGATGAAATTATGTACCATGCATTTTATAGTGTCGTATTCATTCCTTATTATTTCTTGGGGAACATTTATAACACTATTTATGATAAGAACCAGTGTTTGATTATGGTATTGAATTAATAATTTGTTATTAACTAGGCTAAGGAATCCCAAGTAATGGTTAGGAGTAACCTATCTCAAGGGAATCTTATATTTCATGGGCATGGGTTGTGACATAGGTAAATTTTAGTTAGTGGAAAAGAGGGCATTTAGAGTAGGCATGTTTTAAAATGTACTTGGAGTGGTGGATGATAACATACATGGATGATTGAGCTACCTATCTACCTTGGTGACCTCAACATAAGATAGGGAAAAATCTACTAGTAAAATATATTTGTGCATGAACATAGCCATCCAATGGTCTAGTGTGTTTTTATATTTTAAAAGGGCTAGTTGGACATATGTTCTATATAACATAGTAATCAATCTATACATATTTTAGAACTTGGAATTAAAATTCCTTATGATATCTTTTGGTTCTTTATTAATACATGAAAATTGTTGGTACAACCACACTTGGGTTAATGAATTGTCCAAACTAGGGGAGGGATGTATTTTTGAATTGGTCCTAGCTTATTACAAAACCTTCTAATAAGTTAAGAACCAATCATATGCCGCTTATATCAAAGTGAACATGGAAATCATGTAGGCAATGTATTCATGTTTGATATTTAAAATACTTAGAAATTTTTTGTATGAGGTTACATCTCATCATCAGTATACCCCAAACCTAATGTTAATATTGGAAGGTACCTTTATAGTTTTATAGGTAAATCATGGGAAAATCTAGGGATGTCAATGACATACCTAACCAAGCATGCCATAGGTGTAACTATAGGTAGAGGTCTATTAGAGATAAATTTAGAGGATGACCTAATAGGTGTAATCATAAGTCATGGTCTCATTTTAGTAGTTATATTTATCCTATATAATTATAATGGGCATATTGTTAGTCATATAAGACTATATCAATATCTAGTTATCTACATAGTAGGTTCAAGGTTTCTCTTGAATAAGTTAATATATTAAAACTTTGTTAGATAGTGAGAATGGGTACCCTCCCTCTAGCTCTAACTATTGATCAGTCTAAGATAATTTAGGGCATGATTTATAGGTATTGGGATTCATTAAATATACTAATTATAATAAATCTATAATAAAAGCAACATTATCACTAAAGGTTAAATACCAGTTTCCTTAATGACTCATAGAATGTCTACACTTCTTTCCATCTTAATGTAAAACATGGGATTATGAGCTCTATTATGTTTCACTTCATCATTTATAAATAAAAGGGGGAACATATATATATAGTTCATAGAAACACATCAAAATAGATAGAGAGAGAGAGAGAGAGAGAGAGAGAGAGAGAGAGAGAGAGAGAGAGAGAGAGAGAGAGAGAGAGAGAGAGAGAGAGAGAGAGAGAGAGAGAGAGAGAGAGAGAGAGAAGTATCCAAAAGGAGTTATAAAAATAAAAGAGTTTTAAACTAATACATTATGTCTTAAAATACATTTTTTATTCTTCTAAAGATTCTCTTCTACTCCAAGTGATGTGGAAGTTTTAAACCTTACTTGACACCTTGACTAGTTCTCAAAAACTACCCTTTACCTTGGATTGTTGAATGACAAGTAGACTTGTTAATGGTTATATCATATTGAGTTAAATATTTTATATTCTATTAATAATTTCAAACTAATATCTATAGTTTCTCTTTGACACATCACTTCATTTTCTTGATAGGTGTTTAGAAGTCTCTTCATCTCACTAGGCCAATGTTGCTTACAAGTGTCAAAAGTTGAATTTATCTTCTCCAGCTCATTTTATACCCATGTATGGCATATTTATATCATATTATACCAAAAAATATCATTTGGAAGTATAAAAACACCACCATGGACTCATTTTACACCAAAAGCTCCAATTAAGCCTCATTCCTTGTAGCCATAAAATCATGAAAACCTCCTTGTGTGGAGAATTCTATGGATGGTACTAAAAAAATAAGGGTATATTTTAGGACCCAATATTTATTTACATCTCCATTCCAATTTTTAGGTATTAAGAGTTAGTAAAAGTGTCTTCATCTATTTCTCTCTCCTAACTAGGTCTTAATTAGGCCTCCCTTCCTAAAAACTAAATTGTTGATCCATAAGCTTCCCATACTTATGAAACATAAAATAAACATGTTATTCATTTCTAAGACCACCTAAACATTATCCATGTTGATTTTGAACTTTTGACATCTTGTACGAACCTCCCAAGTAGCTTAAAATAGTCCCTTTTGGCTTATTCCATATAATTCTATACCTAAAAGTACCAACCAATACCATGAGGTAATTATTATGAGACTTTTAGGCATGATTCAGGTCATTTCATAGGTCACCCAACTCATTTGGATGAATTAGAATTATTTTCTCTATCATTAGGTTAGATTTGGTCTTTTAGGTACGCCAAAGGTATCTTAGGGTGTTAAGAATGATTCATATAGTTTCATCCACCAACATAAGAACCAATTCCCAAATATTTACTTTTATTAACCTATGTAACTCTTCCAAACTCATTTTTCCACCATGCATCTTGTCAGGAAAGATATGAGCAAAATATAGTGGCACTCAGGTGGCATATTATGAATTCATAAAGGTTGAAAGAGAAATGAGGTCTGTGTGTGGCATATTTAAGTTTGTTATGGATATGAACACTTTAGGAAGATCAATGATAACCTCATTGAATTTTTTACATGTTTATTCAACCCTTTATATCCCTTTAAACCTAGTTTAATGTTCATCAAGTCATACTAAGGTTTTTGAGCAAGTCAATGCTAGTGACCCTAGCTAATTGTGTTTACCTCATTTTTTCCACTATTAAGGGTTATAACCTCATGAAATTCTTGGATATACTCATATAAATAATATAATATGTCTCCAAGTCTTCATTCATACATTTTCAACCTAACTTCCTCTATCATGATTGCATATAGGTCTATGTACATGATTAGGCTTGGTTAGCCTAAAATAGAGCTTATCATCATCAGATTTATCTTTCAATGAGTCTAAGGGTTCCATTTAGTTATATTATCTCCATGAAATCATATTAAAATATTTCACTTTCCCTCAATCCTCCTTTCTTCATTATAACTAGAAACTTGGTCTTGCTAATACACAAGCTTATGTACATAGTGATTATGTAAGCAAGGTTTATAGCTCTATTTCAACCAATGTCATTAGGAATTTATTCACACCTCCTTTTGATCCTCATCTAACCTCAAATAGTATCACACAAATATCCATTTACTTGTGTCTAACCCTAATTATTTTCATGTGAATTCTTCTCCTTTCTCGGGTTTGAAAGTAGCTTATTCTTGATTGTAGCCTGCAGGTGTCTATTAGGAGAAGTTTGGGTGCATTTATGAGTTTTTGATCTCCATTTCCATTATTTTAATACCTGTGTAGAAGTATTAGGCTTGTAGACTCTAACTTATCTGACCCTCATTGGCTCTCAAACCCTTAGATGCTTTCATGAGTATATGCATTGATTTTTAACCTTTCATTCTTCATGTAATGATGTTTCTAGCCAGATCCTTTATCATAAAAAATGATTTTGATCAAAAGAGGACCTACATGTTTATAACCTATAGGTCTTTGTTATTATTTGTATATACTATCAAGTACAACTTCCTATTTCTTATCATCTTTAGACTATCAACACTTGTCATATTCTTAACACCTATAAATATTCATGTAGACCTCTTTTCCAAAAACCATTCCACTTCAAGCTTATCCATTCACCTATATGAAATGTTTATATAATCAGCTTGTATGTAAGTTATGTGTATTGACAATGAAACTCTATGAATCCATTCATGCCTTTTGATTATATAATAGGGTATAACAAGGTCATATATGTGTTTAGAAAAAATTTCACCCTTATACATGGCTTTAAAACGTTAAAATGGAATCTTAGACTTAATGAATGCTCACTTATAGGTCTAAAAACCTATAAGTGAATGAAACTTATCTAAATCCCTCATTGGAGGGTAAACCAAGATTCATGCTCCTTTCCACTTGTATTAAGTTTCCAAGATGTCAAACAATTCTATATATTATTCTATCATAGATACTTATTTCCAATTGGACCAAATATTACATTCAAACTTGTAGAAGATTGCTACTACACACATTATGTATCCAAAGAGAAAAACACTTGAAGAATTCATGTAAGAATTACATTCCAAGGGAGAGAACATGTATCCTATGACATTGATATATCTTACATGAAATATGAGGTAATTAGGACCCCTAAAGCTGATAAACATCTCAAACCAACCAAGAATGCACTTGTAGTTGAGTGATATGCTCACATACTTGAGACACTTTTCTTCTTATTGAAGACACTTCACAAAGCTGAATTGGATGATTAAACTTCCATTGAGAAAATATTTTTGACCTCTGAAAACATCCCCTAAAACCATTCCTCTCTATTGAATTTTGGCATGAATAAATAGGAGTAAAATCATAACATGCTTGGATGAATATGAAAAAATGATCTACTGCCACTCTTAATTATTTTTCATAAAGGATGGGCATGAATTTTAAAACCAATTACACTAATTTAAATATTATTATGACCCTTAATGATTTCCAAAGTTTCATCTGCCAACACTCTCTCTCTCATAGCCATACTATCCACTTGAATTTTTCCTTTTTATGCTTGTAAAGGCAATGATGAAGGAGAGAGAGTGTTAACTACATTTTTTAGACCTAAAAATTTATCCAAATATTTAATATGACTTTTTGAATCCCAAGGTATACCTATGTAATGTTTTATTCTAAAAATGAATTCACAAGTCCATACAAGTGAGTGAAAACTACCTCTTAAGTAATGAAAATCAAGATTTTGACCTCTTTATGACTTGATGACATGTTTGTTAGTTATGTAACTACTATAAGGTTATTTAAAAGTGTTTTTTTATGTATTTATCACCTTTTTTGGCTTTGTCATACATGAAAATTAGAAAACATCAACTTTTTCCTTATTTTCTCTTACCTTAAAGTTCATAAATGAACCTTAAACTTTCCAAATAATCATTAAATGTTATTAAAAGGTGATTAAAGCATGGAATTACTTTGGAAAACTCCTAAAAACTTATGAAATTACTTCACCAAGATTCAATGTACTATGACATGACTAGGCTAATACACACAAAGACAGTATTACCTCAATTTCTCCAAAATAACCTTAAGCAATGATAGTAAGGTTTATGAAGAATTTTGTAAGGATATTAAGGCATGAAAAACCTATTAAAAAGGTTATAAAACCATTACACTCAATTTTTCACCTATAGGGGTTGACATTTTAACCTTGGGGGTCAAAATTGGTTAACACGTGGGAGCATCCTCCTAATTTTGTCCTAGATTTACGGCATGGGCCTCTCATGTATAACCATTCAGATTGTTGGGTAGAAGACTCATATGTCTCTTATATTTGATTTATGTAATAATGTACATGTAATTTCTATAATACTACATGAACAACAAATTTGGTAGGGATCCATAGAAATAACATAAAAGGTTTGAATATGAGTATGTAATATACCATGTTCAAAAGATTCCTCAACATGTATAAATTTCCACCCCCTCAATCTTCACTAATGCTCTTGAATAGATTTAAGTTGATAAGGATTCTAAAGTATGATACTACCCTTCAATTAAGGATGATGCTCAACATAGGTACCCAAAGGATTTTCACATGAATGAGATCCTTTCCTTTACATAAATGATTTAACAAGATCATCCCTATGTGAACTCCATCCTGAAAGAGATGAATGGGGTATGTATTGATATCCTCTTTTCTAGTCCATCAATTAGGATTTATGACCCAATCTTAGAGGGCCTCATATATCCCACGTGTCTTATTCCATGCATCTTTCATATTCTAGTCATAAACTAGGTTGTACTCTAAAAGGTTATAATATTACTTAAAATTAGCTTTGAATATATCCATTATTTTTTTCTAAGACCCTATAGAGTAAACCTAGTCTTGGGTAGCATCATGTATGCACATGATGTCCTATAACATGTTGATTATGTGGTCATCACATGGGGACACCTCTAGTTTGGCATAAAACTTATGAAACCTTGAATTTTTTGGGGAATCAAGCTCATAGAGGAAACATGTTTAATCTTTATTATCATCCATAGTGGGATTTTCTAGGCCCTTAATTTCTTAAAACACTTTTTGTAGTGCTCAAAATGGGTCAGGTTTAATGAAAAGGTGGTATCTATGTATTTAGGCTTAAACCTAGGATTTGAATATGATGTAGCCATGGATGAGTGTTAGATAGATACCTAGTATATGATTCTAAAAGTGAGGGAAGTACTGGAAGCTTGGGAAGGATATGAAAGTAAGGATACTTAAGAATTGGGGGTGATAATGGTAAAACTAATTACTTCAAAGACTTATATGGATTCATAAATATATCCTCTATTAATGGAATTTTAGGGCTCACCTTTCATGATTTAAATTTTGATTTGGTGGAGAAAACCACTTCATTATTTATTGATTTAGAATTTACTCATATAAATTTATAAATGCATGCTCAACTTGGATTTGGCAATGGTGAAGGAACATGTATGGTTTTACATATAATATCTTAGTTACACATGTTGATTAACATGAGTGTATGGTAGGTACATTCTTATCCTAGTCCCTATAGCACCTTAAGAACCATCTACTTGGGCCACATGGTCTTTGTTGGTTGGACATTTATTTGTAGGCCATGCCAACTAGGTGTGGCCAAAGTATCACTCGTTTATATCTTCATGTACTAAAGTTGGTCACCTAGATCTCTTGAGTACATGTGTCATATCATTATTAGCTAATGATATAACATATATCTTTCCTTCCTAACCTAGACAACTTTAATCCACTATGTCCTTTGGTGTACAAGAGTGATTTAGGATTCTTTGTGATTGTACCTAGGTTATAGTTATACCATCTTCCTAACTCAATTGAAAGGCCCTCAAACTTTACTTTCACTTTGTATGTAAGTGCCACATGGAATCTTGTGATTGGTCAGGCTCTCCCAAGGGTTATAACATATTTGATACCCCATGATATCTAAAACTATGATAGTTCCATACATAATCTCCTCACTTATCAATACCTCTCATGGTTCTAACATCTCTGGCATCCCCAAAGAGATAGACAAATATGATATGTTCCATGTGGCATCTTCTCACTCAGTTGGGCTCTCTCAAGGCTCTGATATTTTTGACACCCCCAAGAGACTAACAACTTTGATGGATTCCATGTGGCTTATTTTCACACATAAGGATCTACCATTGTGATGGCATCTATAAAAACCTAAAGATATTAACAATGCTAACAAGTTCCATGCTAACAAGATATTTCCATGTGGATGATCCAAGCTACTCTAGATGGTCTTTCATATCTGATTATGTATGCCTACCTAACAAGCCATGGATGAGTAATATCAGGTCATGTAGCATGATCCCATTGATCCATTTTTTTTAAGAGTCTTTTCCTTAGTAATTTTAATTTATATAAGTGAGTGAGCTTGATGAATATGCATGGCCCTATCCTAGAGCTTGAGGCTTAGTTGTTGGAATTTAAAATGCATTTTTACTCTTAAAACTGATCACTAATCTTAGTGAAAAAGACATGCATGGTAATGACCTAGCTAAAAAAATCCTATGAAATAACTAAGTATAAAAGGGTCAATCAAATTATATAAGATCTTCTAAGTTAGCTTAAGTGGGAATTTTAAAAGGTGGCCCTATGTAATTTGAATAATCATGAAAATATCACTCAAGTGGGCCTTTTAAAGTGTGGCCTTATGTAATTTGAATAATCATGAAAATATCACACAATTGGGAAACTCCAATTAACCAAGTTAGTCCATAAATCAAATGAAAACATGAATTTAATGAATGTCACATAACTAAAATTCTAATAAATTAATTAAATAACTTTAATAAACATGTCCATTTAGACCTTCAAATTTAGCTATCAATCATATTGTTAGAGGACTTAAGAAACATTAAGACAACTTGGTTAGTTCAAAATCAAACTAAGACCTAATTATACTAAATCTTAGATTTATAAGTGGAGGTCCTATGATAATAATTTTATAAGAACCTAGACTAATTCATTTCAAAATAAGGCACAAACATAAAAAAATTATCCTCAAATAGGGTCCTCATTTGATACTTTGAAAATGGGGCATATTGGTCACAATAACATGCACACCTTTTCATTAAAAAAATCCCTTTATTATATTTATTGTTCCATGTCTTATGTCTATCAAGCAATGATGAACCTCTCATTAATATTCATAAGTTCCTCTAAGTGTGCATCAAGATACTCCTTGTCATCAAGTTAATCTGACATGTGAAATATGTAAGGAAGGCACCAAATATTCCATTAGCATAATTACTTCCTTTAAACACATAAACTGAAAGTGCATAGACTTTTCTAGTTATTTTTTATTGGTATTGTATACCCATAAAACCATAAAAAATTAGTCATCCTAATCATTATTCCCTACATCATAGATATGCATCAATGTTTGACCAATGATCTTATTTAAATATTTGATGATTCCATTTACCTATTGGTGGTGTGGTGTGGTCTTATGGTGTGCTACCATGAATTAATCCAATAAAATGTGCACTATCTCATTCAACAATTGTGTCCTCTATCATTGGTTAGGCTTAAAGGGAACCCATATATAGTAATGATATTTTATTAAATTAATCACACCATTATGGATGTAGTAAAAAAAATATTTATATTTGATCCTAACCATCATGTTAAATAATTTTTAGTAATGACAATATAATTTTCATCAATCTTATGTGTGGCTTGGGAGATGGATCTGAAAAAATCTATTTCCCATTTCTCAAACAGTTTTTGTGGAGTAATAGGAATTAGTGGCATATTTTATTGGTGGTTTGGATTAAAAATAATTTGACATATGGCACACATATATTAATATTCATGTCCATATTTGAACAAATATGAACATTAAAGTCTATAAAATAAGATGTTCCACATTGTGGACTCAACTACATAGTGGTCACTAGAAACCCCTTCATGATATTCATATAGAATTTATAAACAATCATGTTCTAACACACATACACACATAACATCATAATGACCCATCTTATACCTCTTCCTATTTTTCCATCTAAAGGAATGTACCATCCTTTAGGAGCGGATTTTTGTATGGCCCTGTAATCTTCACATATTTCTTGATTTTTGTATGACCATTCAACTAGATAGATAACTCGAGCAACTAGTATGTTTTTTGTTTCCTCCTTCACTTATGTGCATATATTTGGATTTTATATATAGGGTCACTTCCCTATATGTTTTGTGTCATCAAAGAGATTTATTTTCATTTTTCCCAAAGAGGTATGTACACCATTCATATTATAATAATTGTGTGTAAATGTCTTGATACTCACACAATAAATATATGATTTTTTCCAATTCTTCATTGGACCAATAATCACCCAAAGTTGTGATGTTTGGTTATTAATTCTATCCAATATTATTTTATGGGGCTGACATTAATAATTTTTATGCTTCTATTTGTGCATCCACTACTTAAAATATTCCATAATAAATGCCATTTTTTAAATGATTTATGGCATCCTTAGGTGGTAGTTCATCAACCTTTCATACCATATTTTCTTTATTGTAATTGTAACACTAATTCATATTCATCCATACCTTGTCATATTATTCAATGAAATTGATATTCATAATACATTACTAAAACATATTGGGAAATGTGAGGCCATTCTCACTATGCATATTTCATATGTTCTATTCCATTATAGTTTCATAATCTATGATGGTGTAGTGAATCCAATGTAGAGGTTTAATAAGAATATATTTTGAAGGAGAAAGGAAAAGTATGAAAAAATGTATCTTTTACTTCCTCCCAATTAGTTTTATCCTTGTGCATTTCTTAAATAATGTACCAAGAATGTTCCCAAGTATTTAAGGTCCCATAAAAGGAAAGAATACATATTCATAATAGAATTAAATGAAAACTATAGTCAAGACATCCTCATAACTATGTATATGTTTTGTTTGACCTAAATTTATAATGTATCTATTATATAAATAAAAGCTTAACTCCTGATGCAAGAAATTATACAACCACATAAATAGAATTCATTGATGTTATCTATGATATAAAAAAGTTTTTCCATAACATTACTAGATATAAATTATGTATATATACATACCATTTAAATATAAAATACTTGACAAATAAATAAATAGTATGTGGGTGAATCATCGGATGGTTACTCCTTTTATAAAAATTTATCATAATAATTATTAATAAGTTAGAAAATGCTAATGTGGCTAAAAAATTATATAAAGGTTGAATATTTCAAGAGAATATGAACTAGTGGAGGATGGTTTTACATATGAATAGTTGTTTAAATTCTCAACACACTCACCATGGTTTTTTAATATAGCTAATTATCTTGTTATAAGGAAGTTTTCTTATGATCTTACTCATAAACAGAAGAAATGTTTAATCAAGGATATTTATAACTATAAATCATTTAATGGAATATTTTTAAAATGTGTACCTAACTTTATACTTAATATTTTTGTCCAAGAAGAGGATATATATGAAATTATAATATCCTAACATGATGAGCCAAGAAGAGAGCACTACTCAACCAAAAGGACTATTCATAAAATCCTAGTATCTAGGTACTATTGGCGTTCACTTCAAAAAGATGTGAATAAATATGTTTGGTAGTGTGATCCATGTTATAAAATAAGTAAACCCACATTATTCAATGAAATTTCCCTTCATACACAAGTGATCTTATGACCTTTTGATAAATGGGAATTATATTTCATTGGTCCCATTGACAAAAAGACTAATGCATCTTGGTGTACATTGACTATGTAACCAAATGGGATTAATTTAAATATCAACCATTTAATCATGAATATAAAGTTGTTAAATTATTGTATGATAGGATTATTCAACACTTCAGAGAACCTAGAGCCATTATTATATACCAAGGATAGAATTTTAGATATAACATAATATGCACCTTCATTGAAAACTATCAAATTACTCATAGGAAATCATACCCTTACTATACTCAAGCCAATGGCCAAGTGGATTTTACCAATAGATATCTATATAACATCCTATAAAATATAGTATACACTCACTAGAAGGATTGGGCCAAAAATTTACAAAAAATAATTTAGGCATACAATACTACATAGAAATTCACCATAATATTATTTCTATATGAATTAGTGTGTGGAAAGAAACTATTATTTATAATAAATTTTGAGTTTCAAACATTAAGTACAACAATGGAGGTAGGCATTAACTTGAAATAACCACATAAATAAAGGATATTACAATCAAAAGAGTTGGATGAATTAAGACTTGAAGCACTATAATAGATGGAACTCCTTCAACACCAAATAAAAGTTTGAAATGACCATCACATCCAATAAATAAAGTTTAAATTTGGATATTGGGCCCTACTATTTACCTCAAAGTGCCAACATTTCAAAGCTAAACTTTATAACCATTAGTTAGGGCCTATCAAATTTAGCAAATTTTTTACAATGGATCTGTCTAATAATTACCAATTGATGAAACTAGGAAAACCATCTTGGTAAATGGACATAGATTAAGATTATACCACCAACCTCTTATTAAAGAATAATTAATCAAGTAGTAAAATCATATTTTTATGGTATGGGATAAAAAAATTCTTCCACTCTAGAAAAATTATAGATCTATGGTTCCAATAAAGGATAAGGGTTTAAAACTAATAAATGGCAGCCCTTTTCCTATAACATAAAAATAGGAAGGGGGTTGAAAACTAATAAACTGAAAAGTAGTAAAGAGGAAAAAGCTGAGAACCAACAATTGGTGTTGGAAATATTGTCATTGATGTCAAAGGTCTAGCATTATTGGTGATAAAGGCCCCATTGCATTTAATGGTGTTTTTAATATTCATATCTTGGCTAATGTGTGTTAATATTTATTTAATATTCACTAATATATTTTTTTGTTGCATATAAGTCAAAACAGGGCCCATGGAGAAGTCAAAGAATCATGGGGTAAAGACAAAAGAGAAATGGGATGCATTTTTTCATGAAGAGTCATCTTGAGGAATTCCAAGAGTCACCATGTGAAGTTAAAAGAGGGTATGGCACATTTTTCATGAAAGAACACTTTGAGGAATATGAAAAGTCACCAAAATAAAGACAAAAGAGGAAAGGATGCATTTGCTTATGAAGGGTCACCATATGAATTTTCAAATGCAAGGATACGAAGGGTCATGCAAGTTTGGCACCATTTTCCATGAGGATTGAAGGGTCAAAAAGAGAGAATGCCAAAGGTCATTTGGAAAGCTATAAATTAAGTCTTGAGAAGCTATTTTTAATATGTAAAAGAGTGCATGGTTTGTATTTTGTTTTCAAAGAGAGAAAAGTAGGGGATATTATAGAGTTCTATCATTTGTTGAGTAAGCAACATTGAGAGATAGTTGTGTTTTATACACAAGAGGGGTTGGTGATCCTATGGGTTGGTGCTCACAAATATTTTCAAGGGGCTGGTGCTCCTATGAGTTGGTTCTCACAAATAGTTTCTATGTTGGTGATTAGTAAAAGGGGTTGGGGCTCTTGCAAGTTGGTGCTTAAAAACTTTGTAATTTTAATTGGTGCTCATTCATATACTTGAGATTGTTATCCATGGTTTTTCCCACTTTGGGTTTCCCTGTAAAAATATGGTCTCTCTCTCTCTTGTGTGGTGCATATTATTATTTTAGTTTTATTGCATATCTTGAATGTGTGATTAAGTGGTTAAAGAAAAGAAATCAAATTAAGTAAAAGATTTATAATATAATGATTCACCCCCCTCTTAGTATATTTCATGCTTAATAATTGGTATCAGAGTAGGTTCCTTTGGAAAAAGTTTTACAACTTGAAGGTAGATCATAAAATCATGATGGCTAGATCACATGAAGGTTTTTCTGTAAATAAGGCACCTTTGTTTGATGGGAAAAATTATGCTTTTTGTAGCATAAGGATGAACACTTATTTGATTGCCCTTGGATTCAACATTTTGCAAGTAGTGGTGGAGGAATATGAAGAGCCATAGACACTTGTAACTACTTCGATGGAAAAGAAGGCAAGTGAAAATAATGCTAAAGCTTTAATTGCTATTTTATGTGGTTTATGTGAATCATAATTTGTTAAATTTATGCAATATAAATTTGCTCATGAAACTTGGGTAAAACTTGAGAATATTTATAAAGGTGATGGAAAGGTTTATCAAGCCAAGCTTCAAACTTTTAGAAGATAGTTTGAGAGTTTAAATATGGAAGAGGAAGAAAATATAGCAAGTTATACTTTATGGGTTGATCAAATAGTTAATCAAATTCAATGTCTTGGAAAAAATTTACAAGAATTAATTATGGTTCAAAAAGTTTTGAAATCTTTACCATTGAGATATGATGTAAAAGTTTTGGTAATTGAAGAGATAAATAATTTATCCAAGCTAAAGATGGATGATCTACATGGTATTCTTATGACATATGAGATTTAGACTAAACAAGAGAAACCCTCAAAGAGAGAAGTTGCTTTCAAGACATCAAAGAAAGAGAAGGATAAGATTCAAGAATCAAGTGATATTTTTAGTGATGATGAAGATGACAACGAAGCTCTATTTATTTGCAAACTAAAAAAGGGCACAGGTAAATATAAAGGAAAATTACATTTTAAATGTTTTAATTGTGGAAAGATTGGACATTTTTTAGCTAAGTGCCTAGATAAGGGTAATTTTGACAATGAGGAAGGAAAGTCTAAATACAAGAAGAATTTCAAAGGAAAATTCAAGAAGGGATTTGATAAGAAGAGTTTGTATTCTAAAGATCCTAGCTCAGTTGAAGATAGTGGAGTTAGTGATTTAGAATAAGAGATTATATTCATGGCCATATATGAAGATGCCTTCACAAGCAAAAGTACAGATGATCAAGAAGAAGAATAGGATGAAGTTGAAGTTAATCTAGAAGGAGAACTCATTTGTGCCTTAGAAGAGTTAAAATCTCTTGAGAAGAATAATCAAAGATTAAAGCTCCAAATCAAGAAAAATGAAAAGGAATCAAAGGAAATAATTGAAGATCTATAAGCACACTTTGAAGAAGCCAAGAAGAATGAATAATATCTAATGGCACAGATGTAAAAAGTAAGTAAATAATTTGAAAGGTATTTTATTGAGATTACTTCTTTAAAAGTAGATCTTAAGGAAATAAATAAAGCAATCAATGATAGAGTAGCCAATAATTCAAAATTTGACAATAACACTAATATATTAAATAAGATATTAGAGAGTCAAAGATCAATGTCAGATAAGACAAGTATCAAATTTGAAAAAGAAAAAGGGGAGGCCACTACTTTCACAGACAAGGAAAAAGGAAAGAGCTATGTTGAAGCTCTTACAAAAGAGGAAATAAAAAGGGAAGACATTAAGAATACAGAGGACATCTCAAAAAAAGAAGGCTAGAAAGAACAGAGCTACAAAAGGCAATCATGTTAGAGATACATAAATAGGTCCTATTTTATGGTTACTATTTTTATTTTAATGAACATATAATGTAAAAAAAGGAATAATAATTTCATAAATAAGGAGAAGGAAAGTCATGCAGAGTCAAGTAGAAGCCACAACTCTTTTGTTTCTCTATCAAGCTTTAATGAAGAGGCCATAATATGTTACAAGTGTAACAAATTTGAATACATAGCCTGGTATTGTAGAAGTGTGTTCAAGTTAGTGAAGAAGGACCAAAGTTTCAAGGCTCTATTCATCAAGAAGAATGTTCAGATAGGTTCATGGCAGAAGAAACAACCTAAAAAATCTATGTTGGTACAGATAGCTTTGCATGCAAGAAATGAAGAAAAGACATGGTTCATTTATAGTGGATGTTTGAGGCACAGATAGGAGATAAGATCAAGTTTATAACCTTAAAGAATATCAATAGTGGCAAAGTGAAATTCAAAGATAATACTACTACTAGAATTACCAAAAAAGGTACACTTAGTTTGGATAATGGTAGAACTAAAATTGAAAATGTTTTGTATGTAAAAGGTCTTAAACATAATCTTTTGAGTGTAAGTCAAATGTGTGATTAGGGGCACACACTAAAGTTTTATGTAAAAGGTTGTGAAATTAGGAGAAAATATTCAGATGTATTGGTTGTAGATGCTCAAAGAATAGGCAATAATTTGTATATGTTATCAGACGTCAAAGGTCAAAGATGTTGTTTGAGTTAGATTAAAGAAAGTTTGCTATGGCATAGTAGAATGGGACACGTAAAATTTGACAATCTTATCAACATTAGCAAGAATCAAGCATTCAAAATATTTTAAAGATTACAAAGCCATCTAACACACTTTATGAACCTTGTCAACATGGGAAGCAAGCCAAAAGGTGGTTAAACAAAAAGAGTACTCAACCACTCAAATGCTAGAGCTTATTCACACTGATCTATGTGGACTTATTAGAACTCAAAGTACTCAAGGTGATAAATATTTTATGTTTATTATTGATGATTTTTCATGTATGACTTGGGTAATGTTTTTAAATAAAAAATCAAAATCTTTTAGATATTTCAAAGCATTAGTTGAGAATGAAACTAGTTTGAAGACTAAGTGTTTAATATCAAATTGAGAAGGAGAATTCATATCATATTAGTTTATTGAGTTTTGTGAAGACCATAGAATAAAGAGACATTATTCAGTAGCCAGAACTCCATAACAAAATGGAGTAGTTGAATAGAGAAATAGAATAGTTAAAGAGATGGTAAGAATAATGTTAAATGAATCCAAGATACCAGATAAATATTAGAGAGAGACAGTTTCTACAACAGTGCATATTCATAATAGAGAATTATTAAAAGTCAATAGTGACAAGACTCCTTATGATCTATGGAAAGACAAACCAACAATAGTTGATTATTTTAGAGTTTTTGACAGTAGATGCTTCATAAAGAGAACTGATGAAAAACTTGGTAAGTTTGAATCCAGAGTAGATGAAGGTAAATTTATTGGTTATTCTTGCAAAAGTAAAGCTTATAAATGTTATAACAAAAGAACTAAGAAAAAAGTTGAAAGTGCAAGTGTCAAGATATAATAAGATGGAACATAAATAATCAGTGATCCAGTAGACATTCCTAAAATTATTAGAGAGGAAGATTTTGAAGAGTCAAATAAAGATGAGAAGAAAGAGAAAAAGGACACCAAAACTCCATCCAAATATGTTTAGAGAAATCATAATGAAAGTGACATAATCAAGGACATAAATGCATGGATTTTCACTAGAAGAATGATGGTAAGTGAATTTGAGCAAGTTAAGCTAGACATGATAAGCATTGGGTTAAGGCAATAGATGCAGAATTAAATTAGATAGAAAAGAATGATACTTTAGAATTAGTGCCTAGACCAAAATATCATAATGTGATTGGAACAAAATGGGTTTACAAAAATAAGTTGAATGAAAATCGAGAAGTGACCAAGAATAAAGCAAGATTAGTATGTAAAGGACATGCTCAAATTGAGGGAATACATTTTGAAGAAATTTTTTCACTTGTAGCAAGGCTAGAGGCTATTAGAATGTTTCTTGCATATGCAATGTTTAAAAAATTCAAAGTGTTTCAGATGGATGTCAAATCTACCTTCCTAAATGGGAATATATAAGAAGAGGTCTACATTGAGTAGCCTAAGGGATTTATTCTCTAAAATATTAATAGCCATGTATGAATATTGAAGAAAGCCCTGTATGGATTGAAACAAGCTCCTAGATCTTGGTATGCAAGAATTGATAAGTACCTATAGGATCAAGGTTTCAAGAGAGGATTTGATGACATTAATCTCTACATAAAAATATAAGGTGAGCATCAATTTATTATTTTGGTATATGTTGATGACATTTTTTTGGAGGAAACATTGAAAAGATGACAAAATAATATTTTGATAATATGTGAAAAGAATTTGAGATGTCTATGCTTTGAGAATTTTCATTTTTCTTAGGGTTGAAAATATCTCAGTGAGATAAAGGAATTTTCATATCTAAAAGTAAATATGCCAAGGAAATGTTGAATAAATTTGGTTTTGAGGATTTTGCACTAGTTGGCACACTAATGAGTATAGGAAATAAGGTGACCAAGGATGAAGATTCCCCTGTTGTAGATCAATATTTGTATAGATCTATGATTGGTAGTCTTTTATATTTGAAAACATCAAGGCCAAACATCATGCATGTAGTAGTTATAGTTATAAGATATTAGTTAGCTCCAAAATATAGTCATGTTTAGTTGGTGAAGAGAATATTTAGATATATATCAAGTGGACATTGGATTATGGATTTTGGTATCCCATAGGTAAATTTTTTAATTTGGTTACTTATATAGATTCATATTGGGTAGGTTTCTTAGATGATAAAAAGAGTACAAGTGGAGGATATTTCTTCCTTGGTGATATCCTGGTATCATGGCTAAGCAAAAAGTAGAATTTAATATCACTTTCTATAGCTAAAACAAAATATATTGTAGGGGTATTGTGTTGTACTCAAGTTCTTTAGATGATGCAAACTTTAGAAGATATTAGGGTAAAATGTGATGAACCTATTTATATTTTTTGTGACAACACAAGTGATATTAATATTTTTAAGAATCTAGTGATGTATTCAAGAACAAAACATATTCCTATCAAATATCACTTCTTGAGAGAGTAGGCTGTGGATCAATAGGTTAAGATGGAATATATCAGCACTACAGATTAGATTGTAGATATTTTCACAAAAGCACTACTAAAAGACACATTTGAGTATTTACAAGAGAAGTTGGGATCAAATTCTTTTACTTCCTACCATTGAGGATCAGCATCAGTTTAGTGGGAGCTAAGTGTTAGCTCCAAGATAGGTTCTTTTCCATTGATGTCAAAGGGGGAGAAGAAAAAAATAGGTACAGGTGTAGAAATAGGTGTAGAATAGGTACAAGTTGCTACAATAAGGGGGAGTTACTATATGTTTTACATATGGTAATATGTGTAGGTTTTAGGATGTGGAAATTTTTATTTGAGGTTGCCATCAATGACAAAGGGGGAGATTATTGGAAATATTGTCATTGATGTCAAAGGTCTAGAATTATTGGTGATAAAGGCCCCATTACATTTAATGGTGTTTTTAATATTTATATCTTGGATAATGTGTGTTAATATTTATTTAATATTAATGAATATATTTTTGGTTGCATATAAATTAAAAGAGAGCCCATGGAGAAGTCAAAGAGTCATGGGGTAAAGATAAAAGAGGAATGGGATGCATTTTCTCATGAAGAGTCATCTTGAGGAATTCCAAGAGTCACCATGTGAAGACAAAAGAGGGTATGGCACATTTTTCCATGAAGGGACACTTTGATGAATATGAAATGTCACCAAGATAAAGACAAAAGAGGAAAGGATGCATTTTCTTATGAAGGGTCACCATATGACTTTTTAAATGCAAGGATATGAAGGGTCATGTGAGTTTGGTGCCATTTTCCATAAGGATTTAAGGGTCACAAAGGGTGAATGGAAAAGCTCATTTCGAAAGCTATAAATTATGGCTTGAGAAGCCATTTTTAATATTTAAGAGAATGCATGGTTTATATTTTGTTTTTGAAGTGAGTAAAGCAAGAGATATTATAGAGTTCTATTATTTTTTGAGTAAGCAACATTGAGAGATAGTTGTGTTTTATACACAAGAGGGGTTGGTTCTCCTATGGGTTGGTGCTCACAAATATTTTCAAGGGGTTGTTGGTCCTATGAGTTGGTGCTAACAAATAGTTTCTATGTTGGTGCTCGATAAAAGGGTTGGTACTCCTACAAGTTGGTGCTCATTCATATACTTGAGATTATTCTCTATGGTTTTTCCCACTTTGGGTTTCCACATAAAAATCTAGGGTCTCTCTCTCTCTCTTGTGTGGTGCATATTATTGTTTTAGTTTTATTTCATATCTTGAATTTGTGATTAAGTGGTTATATAAAATAAATCATATTAAGTAAAAGATTTATAATATACTGATTCACCCCCCTCTTAGTATATTTCATGCTTAACAATTGTTGATTTTCCTAGAAATAAACAATAAAATATTACCTTTTAACTAACCTCTTGCTATTTTATTTGGCATCATAGCTCCATTTGACTAAGGTAAATTGAGGAAAATTGAAGGTAAACTAAGGTACATATTTCATTTTTATTATAATTAAAATTAATTATGAGTTTTTAATCATGGAATTATATCAAATTCCCTAAAAATGTCACTTTTATATATATCCCATATCTATAAAAAAATGGGTTATGATAAAAAAAATATATATATATTATTACATAGGGATATGACCCAATATTTAGCAAAAAAATAATTAAATTTATAATTAGATGCTTGTTATTATATTATGCATTGCATACTATATTGGCCAATGTTGATGAAATTTTATATTATGTGTTCCAACTACATCAATCCTCACTGATATAGTTGTATATGTTTGAATAGACTACATCAAGCAATCTCAACATAATCTATTGGGTTTACTTCCCTTTTGTCTCTATTAATTAGACTATATCGATCAAGACCAACATAGTTTATACATTATACTGATAATTTTATCCATATTTAAATACATTAACCACACTTGATCTATTTTATCTTTCACATTTTTATTTTTAACTACATCAACCATAATTATTATAGTACATTTTATGCTTTCTTGAGTTAGTTGATATATTTTTCACTTGAAACTCTCCATTATGCAATATATCTTAGATAATTTTAAACAAAGAGGACAACATGATATGATGGATTTGACTAACTCCCATAAAGATCATAAATACCATTTTAATAATATATGTAATAAATATATAATTAATATTCATGTAACTAATAAAATAATTAATTATAATGCACTCCCTAACTCCCAATGTATAGATCTTTTTAATTGTCCTCCCTACATGCCCATAGTTGAGGATAAGAGTGGTGTTAAATATGATATCTAAATGATCATTTTCATCAATGAAAAATTTCATCATATGGAAAAGGATCCTAAATTTATGATAGGACCACACATAGTAGGTCCCCCATCACCTACACATACCATTTTGATATGATTTGGGTAAAATTAATACACAACTTCTTCTATCCCTTCATAGTCCACTATGTCCAGTATATCCCCTACTATGGCTAGTCTTTCTTCTAGTGGGTATAATCGAAGTGCCCATATGTTAATACTACCATTGGTGCATCAAAAATAATTTTTAATCGACAAAAAACTATAGATATAAATCAAATCTTATTTCAATTCATGAATCAAATGGATACTTTTCAAACTCATAATACCAACTAAATGGTACAAATACAAAATCAACTTTTACAATTTCAAAATTGTCCCAAAAAACCTCAATGGGGAGTGTAAAATTAAAATACCCCCTTTAGATATGCATAGGTTAATCTTATTCCTTATCCCCCAATCCTTAAAAGTCATCAAGCATCTTCAAAATGAACTCTTAATCCACTAAATGTAAACATAAGCATAGGATGTATCACTCCTAACATCACTTATAATGGACATACTGATCATAATTTTCATTTTAAATATTTTATTTACCTTTAAAAATATTAGAGTAAGTTAAATACCTTCATTTCTACCAAAATTCTATCCAAAACCTTTTTCATAGATGCCCTATATTGGTACAATCAACTTAATTCTCCTACTATCTCTAGTTTAGAATACTTAATATATTGGTTCAATAATTTCAAACTAATGATCTACATAAAAATATCTTAACCCATCTTATTTATTAGAATTAGGAAGAATTTTAAGCTACTTAATTTTTCATTAAGATAGGGAAAGCCTTATCTAACAAAGTTAGACATAACATGTTAGAAGCTAACCTATTCCATTTGTTCACTAATGGTCTTCATCCCAAAATATAATATCATGTTATTACTCTCTCCAAAATATTTGTAATAATCCCTCAATCATGTTAAACATCAAGATTTTCTAATAAGATAATTTTAGCCTTCCTGACCCTCACCATGAACTCATATATTTATGAGGTTTAAAAACAAATATATTATTAGAAGGATTCTCTATCAAATACATAACTACACCATAGGTACAATAGAGTTTTTTTTTTATCTTAGTATCATTAACACTCACCCAAGCTAATAAAACATAGGATTCTATTGACTAGAGTTAGGGAAATAAATAAGGATTTGTGGAGATAAAGGATGACCTAATTAGACAAAAGACATGTCTCACATAGACATGATATTAAGTTGTGCTACTTTGTCTTGGTATTTATACCATAGCATTGTAATATATATAAAAGTAAAGAATAATATATAAGAATAGAGATATACTTTAGAAAGGTTATATAACATAGTAACCTATGTAATTGTGGTATAGAATAGAGAGCATATAAACATATGTATTCAATGGTTACAAAAATATATATAAGAACTAATATGTAGTACATAAATCATGCATAGTACATAAAACATAATATTTCATATTATTAAGTAAGAAAGTTTTACATATAAAATATAAGAATTGATAGAAGATAATAGAGATGATAACCTATAGGAGAAAGGTAATTTAGAGATAAGTATTGGAAGTCACAATAAAGAAATACTATAGAGAGATAAGAATTAAGATATTTAATAGGAAGAGGATTAGTTAGTGGAAACATGGGACAAGATGTCTAATTAGATATATAAGATGAGGAATAAGATATCTAGAATGATATGATGCCCCTAAACCTAACCACAAGGGATCCTAAGAGTAAATTAACCCTTTGGACCAATAACCATCCCCCTATGCTACTTTACAATAGAGTGTACATCCATCTCTTAAAAGAGACATATTTATTGGAGATGAGGTAGAAAATAAATATAAGAATAACAAGTAAGAAATTAAAAAATAAACCTAATAATCATAACTTAGAGGTAAGTGAACTAAGTTTTAGAAGTAGGAGGTCTCAAGGTCCATTCCCAAGATGACCACTCTCTAACATCATTCCCACACTAATTTATGATAGGTTATTTCATGAAAATTATCCATAATGCAATGGGATACCATCTCGATGTTGAATATGAAAGGGATCAACATGTGTCTTGGAACCAAAGTTCAATATGATGAGGCAAGTCCATAATTCATGGTTAGGGATAATATTCACCATTGGTTTGGGCATTTTGGTTACAAAAATGTTAGCACCCAAAATTTACTCTAAAGTGTCCATGGGGACACCTTGAGGTAGGGGTCTATCTTCTCCATGTGTTCCACATGGATCAAAATGGGGTGATTTTATTATATATCATTCAGTAGACATTACAAATATATTCCCACCCCATTAAACTTTAAATGCAGACCAAATTTTAGTGTAGCTAAGTTGGCCTAATGGTGAAGAACATGTGCTCCCAAAAGGGAGGTCACAATTTATAATCTTGTAGGGGGTAAGGTTTGCACACCTTAATGAAAAGTATCCACATGATATGGGCTAACCAACTTGGTGTTTAATGTGATGGGAGTCAGCAAGTTTATTGAAACCTATGTTCAATGCAATAAGGCATTCCATAGTCTATGGCTAGGCATATTATTCACTATTGGTTTAGACATTTTGGGTATAAAAAATTCATCACCCAAAAATTATGTTTACCTAAGTTGGCCTAATAGTGAAGAATGTGTGCTCCCAAAAGGGAGGTCATAGGTTTTAATCCTATAGGGGGTAAGGTATGTACACCTTCATGAAAAGTATCCACATGATATGGGATAACCAACTCAGTGTTTAATTTGATAAGGGTTGGCAAGTAGATTGAAACATGTGTTAAATATGATGAGGCACTCCATAGTCTATGGTTAGGGATCCTATTCATCATTAGTTTGGACATTTTGGGTATAAAAATGTCAGCACCCAAAAAATTTGTAACATAACACTTACATAATATTTTATTTAAAATTATGGCATGGTTAAGGGAGAAGGAGAAGGAGGGTGTGAAGGATAATGAGGTGGAAAGAAGAAGGATTAGGAAAAAGGAGAACAATGAGTTAAAAGTATGATCATGGTGTTATAACCTAGGATAGGCCCATTACAAAGCCTCAAATCTTCTAATCTAGGAGGTAAAATTATGGGTAATCATGGAAAAAATATCATAGGAAAGTTTTGGCAATAGTTATAGAGGAAGATAGAGAATGATGGTATTAAGAAGAAATCTTGAGTAAAATAGGCACATCTAGAAAGGTAAACTAGTAGGGAATAAGGATCATAACTCAAAGAAGATCAAGGGTAATATAAAATCCTCAGTTGTTAATAATGAAGTAGTAGAATTTAAATTAGATAATTTAGAAAAGGTGAAGAAGGTGTCTAGAGGAGATCAGTCTTTAAAAATTCCTATGGATTATAATGTGGAATCTTTGGGGGATAGGGTTAAGATTAATGAAGTTAGGGTTTTAGAATGGATTTCATATCCTTTTATCTCCAAAATTAAATAATTGATAGATTGTGCCATAATTTGTAAATGTGCAGGTAAATGGCTAGCTTTGGAAGTATTTAAACTCCATATCAAGGAGCAATGGGGTTCATCGGTAGTGGTGATATTTATGCCCAAAGGTTTTTTTTTTGAGGTATTTGAATCCAAGAAGAGAAATAAAATGTATTAATAAATAAATCTGGGTCTTTTAATGGAATGCATCTATGGATTCAAAATTGGAGCCCTAATTTTGATTCATTAAAAACTTGGAAGGGTATTTATCTATTTTGGATAAGATTCTATGGTCTACCTTTAAAATATTGGAGTGAAAATTATCTAGCTACCTTGGGAGGATAGATGGGCCTAGTATTGAAAGTGGATGAATCCTCACTCAAAGGTAGAAGAGCAGCTTATGCTCATGTTAGGGTTGCACTTGATTTGGATCAAGATATTATAGAGTTTATGATTATCAATATAAAGGGTCATGTTTGGAATTAGATAATTGATGTGGAAAATATCCCTTTTAGATGTTACAAATGTTACTAACCAAGCCATATATAGAAGTTTTATAACAAAATTAGGAGCTCTCTTCAAACCAAATCATTTAAGATAGTGCCTCAATAGAAACCAAAGAAGGATAAAAGAGGGGAGAAAGAGGGGTCAAAGTGGCTTGGATTAAAAGGTATATGAAAGTAAGGAGGATGAGGGAGATTGGAAATATCAATCTCAAAATATTAGGGAGACAAAAAATCTGCTTGTTCAATTAGGGGCAATAGATGTAATCTCACCAGCTTTAGTGATTAAGAGCTATGAATTCATTGAAAAATAATCCCAATATATAAGATCATTGGTTATAATAAAAATATATGAATTTGGAGTCCATTAATAGTTTGACAATTTTAGAGGAAGTGACTAAGGAGGTTATTGGCTCTAATGAGGAGGGGTCAAATTATGAGGTAGATCTGGAAGAAGATTCAGAAGGGCATCTAAATGTTAAGGAAATTATCTCTATTTATTAATCTTAAATTAAAATATATCATCTAAATTGGGGTCTTAAAAATATTTTGGGAAGGACATCTAATAAATATCTCATTGAAGGTGAAGTCTTAGTAGGAAAACATGGCACTTTAGAAGAATTTTTGGATGTTATTATTGTCATGAAATTGTGTACCCTAGGACACTCTATGAAACTCCTACTATTTGATGCAACATTAAATCATATCTCAAGTGTTTGGGGACTTGTAGGAGAGATGAATCTCTAGATTATGAGGGCTAGCTCCATGATATAACTTGATGTGCTTATGCTACTAAAACTACCTATTATGGGTGAAAAGGGAGATATATATATATATATATATATATATATATATATATATATATATATATATATATATATATATATATATATATATAAATACACATATACATATATATATACACACATATACATATATATATATATATATACATACATATATATATACATATACATATCTAGATATACATATATATATATATGTATGTATATATATATGTATGTATATATATATGTATATTAATATATATATATATATATATATATATATATATATAAAGTAAACCTAAACTAGGAGGTGATACACCAAGATTTGCTTCCAATAATACACATGAAATTTTCATAATGAACTAAGAAAACCAAACTAGCCTCAAGAACATTAATGGAGGTCCTTAGCATTAGTGTTTCTCATGAAGGCAAATAACAACTTAGCAAATAAAGGCAAGTGAAGGGAAGGTTAGATATGACACTACCAAATTCATACACACTTCAAGAGTATATTTAAGAAACACACACTTCATGAAAACTATTAGGAGAGAAGTCATTTTTAGAAACACATTCAAGGATTACATGAAAACAAGATGAACTCAATCTATACTTGACTTTCAAGATGGATCACTTCAACACGTAGTGTAAATGGACTTAGAGTATAACCATCTTGCTTATCATTAGCTTAAGTGCAAATCAAGGTACAATTATAGTAGGGACTCACCATGACACAAGTTAAAATCCCTTTGTAAAGCCAAAATGGCTTTATTTATAGAAATTGGAAGAAGAGAGAGAAGAGTGAAGTTGAAGAGGTACAAAAACAAGTGTCCAAAGGTAAGTATCAGTTAAAAATAATAGAAATGATGTGTAAAAGGAGTTATGAAACTAATTTGAACATGTTTCCATCCTAAAATGAGCTCTTTCCTCACATGTGGTGTTTAAATTCCTCAATCATTCTCCTTTGGAAAACTACCTACATCATGGGCTTGAAACTCTTTTTTGACAAGTGGCAAGAGGTAAGAATTTGATCATAAAATATCTTAGATAGTTATATCTACATCTTAAGGACACTTGGAAATCATCTTGGATCATCTCAAACTAGCACATTATCTACAATCATCAATCCCACTCTTACATGTCATAAGACCTCTTTGTCTTACTAGGCCTAATCCTCTTGTAGCCCTATTGTTACACAAGTCCACTTATGTAGGATAATTTTTAGACATTCAAGACTAAGTGAGACCAATTTTTAGTACCCTTTTCCCTCATTGTTCTTGGTTCCAAGTTTCATGGTTCTACACTCAAGACAAGTGTGTTTTTTATATCAATTAGTCCTCCTAATTAGGCCTAATTAGGCCTTTTTAGTCTAGAGGACAAAAAATGCTCATTTTTTTCTCCCACACATGTGAACTGATAAAGTATCCTATGATTCACTTTTTTCATCTCTTCATCATCCCTCATGTTAAATTTGAGCTCCTAATCATCTACATGGACCCCTATTCTAGTATTAAATGCTCTTTCTTGGCCTATTTTGTATAACTCTATACTTGTAGTTATCGACCAGTGGCATGGGATGAACCTTAGAGGAGTTATAAAATTCATCTTAATCATTTTAAATCTTAAAAAATCCATTTGATTTCTTTTGTTGGCCTTTCTCTCTCATTAGGCTTAAATCAGGCTTCTTGGAGCATTTTGGAGTGACTAACCCTCTTAACATTTATTCATGCAGGATACACATTGGAAATATGATAAAATTACACTTTTGTATCCTAAAGGACCTCCTTCAACTTAATTTAATGGCTCAATGTCTATTCAAAACTTGGTGTAAGTTACAAGCACTTGAAGTTGACACTCGAGCTCCATTTTTTACTTCCTTATAGGGTTCGAGTGCTTCCTAAGCCAAAAATGGTTTTTTGGATAATTTATTTTCAAAATAAGGGTTTTAAAACCTCTATATAGACCCTAAAACTTCCTTCAATAATTATAATTCCTTTTCAAAAGTGTGAAATGGAAATTGACCTTCATTTGGCATTAGGACTAAACCTTGCCAATAGATCTGCTTACATCTTTGAGCTCCATTTGACCCTCTAATGGTTATATTTATAATATTATGGATTATAAACACCAAAAATACATTTTTAAACATTAATTTATCATGTTTATATCATATATTAGGTTGAAAATGCATATGACCTCTAATTTGGCTTCTAGCCATAAGGCTTTCCTTCAAACTTGATTGTAATCTTTGTTGTATAGGTTACCTTCTTTAATATCAAGACTTATATAAAGGTTTATTAGGTTCCTCAATTTTTCCCTCATATATTAAAACTTATGTACTAATCCAATTGGTCTTTGGTTCACCATTCTTCACTTTTCCCCAAAACTACCATTCTTGTGCATGAAGGGACTGCCCCTACTTTAAGACAAAACAAAGAGTATTAAACCTATTTATTTGAGAAAATTGAATATTTTTAAAGATTAAAAAGGTTATAATGAAAAAATTTACCTAATTATTATTTTTAATTCCATGTTTAGGGGGTCTAACCATCTCAATCTCCTCAAGAAAAGGGTAAAAATCCTTATTTTTGCATGTTTTATTCAAACCTCATTATGAATGCTCCTTCCACACTTAATTAATGCATAAAAGTTTTCATGTATGTTTATAACCATTATTTAATGATTTTTGAGCCTATATATCCACCCATAATCTCTCTCCCAAGTATAATCCCATATTCACCTTTTGATACAAGGGTTTCATTACCTTGCCTGTACAAACTGAGCATATTTTGCTTGTGGGAAAAGGGCCTTGGATAGCTTTAGGATGTATTTGACATGTTATTTAATTAATTTGATCATGAGGAATCCATATCACACTATTTTAAACTCCTTATTCCTTCCTTGGGCATCAAACTCTCACCATGTTCCTCTCAAGCTTATAACCCTATCTAACTATGATAATGAACAAGGTATCTCCTTTTAGGTACCTTTCTTTAGAGATTATGAACAAGGTTTCAAAACATTCTATATTAATTTTTAATCAATTCGTACCAATTTTAACTCATCTCTAAACTTATCATTTTGGCTCTTTAGGGCTTCTAATTGTTCACTGTCCTCTTGGACTGAGACAATCTTAGGTCTTTACCTATAGGTATTTTAGGGTTGGTCATTAACATAAAACTACTAACATTGATTGATGTTATGGTAACTTAATTAAACTCCCAAAGTCATTATTTTTATCATTACCACCTCTTTTAGTCCTAAATTTCTTTAACACTTCTCTAAATGCCTTAACCTCACGCCACACCTACTATCTTAGCTGTAGGTGGCTATTCTTTCATTTATTTTAGGCATGTAGGTGTTTTCTAGATCAAGATAAACTTGTTCATGGTGACATTGATGGAATGGAGGTATTTTTTTGCATTAAAAACACAAACTTTCCTCATCTCAATCATGGTCATGCCTGTCTCACAAACTTTGACTTTTCTACCTATAGGTGATTCCTCAATCATGTGTGTGGATAGAGAAACATGTATTGGGGTTTAAGACATTGAATTTCTCCTTATCTCATGCCCTTTTAGATTTCAAGAATAATTTGAGCCATTATCATCATTCAAATTTATATCATAGTCTAATATCATCAAAATGTGATGTAAATTCAACTTTTTGATCAATATCTTGTAGATAACATTGCCTTGCTTTAGTGGTTTTTATCCGTTTTTAGGCTTTGCAAATCCCAATCTCCATTCATCCTTTACTTCTCAAAATTGGCATAGGC